>JANEMJ010042957.1:3157-69929 GCA_024361745.1 Cacatua alba
AGCCTGTGTCCCCTACTCCTAAAGCACCCATGATGAGGGGCTGTAATTGAAGAGGATGCTCTTCTAGCCCAATTTTAATATGATTTGTGAGGCTACTGGGGGTGATTGCTGCAAAGCAGCAGCAGAGAGGGAGGGCAGACAGACAGACAAGCTAAGCACCATGACTCAAATCAGGCCTTCAACCAGGGGAAATGTCAAGGTTTTGGAGCAAGAGCCATTCCAGGGTGCAGAAAAAGTTTGTAACAGCTAAATTATGCTGCTTTATTGCTCCTAAAAACATAGCATCACCCTCTCCTCCTTCAGAGTCACACACTTACGTCTTGAAAACCTGGTTCAGCTTCTCACCCAGCAATGGCCTGGGCTATAAACAGCTTCTCTGTTTGAGGTGTAGGCTTGGAAGCTCTGTAGGGGATGGAAAAGAGAAAGGGGCAGGGAGGGGGAAAAAGGAGCAAATGGGACTTAGCTGGGTTCATGGTGTGTATTTTGTTGAGAAGAGAACAGCAATAAAGACTGCCATTTCTGGGCTTCATGAGGTGTAAACAGCCTGGGAATGCCCCACTCATTAGTGGTATCTGCTGCTTTGGCTTTGTGTGGAAGCAAATGGTGGGAGATTATAATTTCCTATTATAAGGTAGTAGGAAGCCTTAATGCATATTCATGTATTTCTGTGTGTGTGTATATACATGTGTGCCTTATATATGTGTGAAATAGACTTATGCTGCCCTCGTTTCTAGCCGTAATTCATCAATTGCTTACCACCACTTCCCCATCCCCCATTTTAATATTTTCACTTACCGTACTTTGAAGAGCTAGAAATAGCTTGTCAGATTGAGACAGCTCTTGAGAAGTTTAATTTTCCTAATGCTTGTTGGAAATCCCCTTTCTGAATCTGCAGGAATATTAAGGTTCTTAGCATGAGCTGTGCAGAGAGGGAATTTGCAAGTAAAGCTGTCAGTGAATTGCAGTTGGGTTAGGAGAGGCTTGATGGACAGCACTGATGGGTGCAGGATCTGTCTAACCCAGGAGGGAAGGATGCTGTGGGTGGCAGAGCTTGGGGGAAGGAACGGGTAGGTGCCAACTGTTTGCTTTCTCTCTGCCAGACATACAGGGAATAGTCAGACAAAATGAGAGCAGAGGCACAGGGAGTGTTTACAAGCAAAGGTAGCAGTTGTAATGGCTTTTGCTGCTGATTCCGCAATGGGTCTCTGCTGTCCGTGCTGGTAGGAATATGTTGCTCCTGGTTGCTGGCAGTGTGGCGCTCCCATAACCTCTGCAGAAGGGTGCTGCCATGTTACTGACTGTGCCGCTGCACCCGGATGAGAACAGTGGGGAGCCTCTTACAGAGCCACTGTTAGAGTGCAGGGACAGAGCTTAAACGAAGCTTAAACAAGAGCATTATTGACAGCACTGTTCATTACCTGAGTGCTCAGTGCCATTCCCAGGAAGGTAGTATCAGTGTGAAGGATTTTTCATGTCAAGAGAGGAAATAAAAAGGCATTTTGCAAAGAGCCAGAGAATATAAAGTGTTCCCTCGCTATTGACAGTGACAGGGAAGCACAGTAATTTGGGAATAGGTAATCTGCCAATGTCTGAGAAGCAAGGACAAGGATTGTGTCCAAATAGAGGGCCCTGCCTCACAAGTACACATACCCAAGGGAATTGTTCCCCCTGTACCATCAGGTGGATATGAATAAGCAGCCACATTTGCAAAAGCAGGGTCCTAGCAGGGTTTTTCCATGCCAGGCTCCAAGGTGTCTGCTGAGTGCAGCTGCAAGTGCTGGCAAGCCCAGAAGATGCATTGAACCAAACCCACAGCAGGTTCAGGGCTGAAGACAAGGCCAGTGGTTCCTGCTGGAGCTGGGACCAGTCTGCAGATCAGAGCTCTGCAGCGGCAAGCCCTGGCTCTGGGCCATTCCTATTGCATGCTGTTGCATATATGTTTAATAAAAGGCAGATCATTTGAGTGGAAGTGCCAAGCGAGTGTCCTCCTCGTGGGAGGTCAGCAGCTCTGCTTGCTGATGGCTGTCACCAAGCTGCTTGACACACAATAGCCTTGCATGGGGGTTCAAAAAGGCAGGCGTGCAATCAGCCCTCTTCCTCCGTCCTAAGCAGAAGCAAAATAGTTAAGTGAGATCAGAAAGGCTGATAATTCCTCCTCCTCCTCCTTTACCACCTGCTATTTTCTCCCTGAGTATCTGGACTCAAAGAATTACTGAAATTAAATATCACAATTCAGGCTGCCCATTGTTCCCTGCTCTGTAATGCGCTGGAGTGGCACCTTTGTATTCATCCATCCATCCCCATCTCCTCAGATGTGCTGCTCGCACAATGGTTATTGTTGTAGAAGGGACCTGGAACGAGCTCTTGCATTATTCACTTCATTTATTTTGATACAATATTTGGAGCCACTTCATTAAATTCTCTTACAATGTCCTGTCAGTTTTTTCTCCCACTCTCCTTTGCCAATGCCTGGCTCATACAGATAATGTAGCAACAATGATACGGGGTACGGGGAGGTGGGGAATAGACTTGTTTCCTATAGAAAGGGATAGCTGTGAATTACTTAACTTGACTTATTGATCTCAGGATTCCCTCCCTTCTCCTTTCCTCCCCCCAAAGAGTACAACTGGCTTGAAACACATCATTTGTGGGTAGTAGATATGGGCAGTAAATACTCAGGATAATTAAGTCTTGGACAAAGAAAAAACCACATAGCTTTACAGACAGTGTGTGGATATGCAGAGGAAGACAGGGTATATACACACCTATTTACTAGCACTGAAAAAAGAACTGCAGTCTCTCTCATCACTGTTTTCACAGAGGTAACAGATCAGTCTCATGAGTTTTGTTCATTTTAATGTTCTAAGTGCTTGTGAACAGAGGCAGGGCTGATGTAACTCAGCCTTCTCATTTACTTCGCCTGCTGTTATCCTGGCACCACAGGATTTGTGGGAGCTGCCAGGGATGTTGCGGAGCTTTCCTCCCAGGTATGGTGTGCAGATTGCCCCAGGGGAAGGGGTAGATCTTGGCTCAGCAGTTCCAACTTTGCAGCGGGCCGGATGGATGTTGGAGAAATGACCTTTGTACAACGGAGCTCAGAAAATGAACCCGCTGCAGTTCTTCCCATGTTACTCTTTAACAGGGATTTCCATCCTGCCTCCTCCAGTCCATGCAATGTTTAACTTTCAAAGGTATAAGGGCTCCCCTGCACTTACTGTTTGGCTACATTTTGAGCAGCTTTACATGGCTGTTACCTGTGTTCTTCCCTCTCCTCTAAGCTCTCCTCATACACCTTGTCATTAAAGCACAGTTACTTCTGAAAGGGGAGACTCTTGCTTACTTCTGCAGGGAATTGGAGTCTCACTTCTGTGGGTGGTTGTCTGAATAAAAAGAAATCAATAAAAAAACACCACCACCAAATAATTATATATTGGATCCGAGGATCCTGTGGTTGTGCCTTGAGGATTGTCTTGGCCAGGACACTCAGGAGTGAACTGTGGCTCCAGGTTAGGCTCTGGCTCTGCAACCGCACATGCTTTCCATTTGAAGAACATAGTTAAGTTTATTGGAGTAACAGAGCTAGTCCTATATTTACATCTTGTATGTAAACAGGCATTAAGTTTCACCTATTTGTCCTTATATTTATCTTTGCTGTTAATCATCCAAAGCCAAAATACCCAAGGAAAGGTATGTACTTGTTTGCAGTGGAAAATAAATAGTAATCTGGAGGTAACTTTAGATCTCGGTGAATTAGGAACAGCTAGCTATCGTTTTACAGCTGGAGAATAGGCTTTCTTGGACTATCTCAATGTAAAGAGCTGCAGTGGAGGAGTCAGACTCTGCACTCCTGTAGCAGTTAAGCCACTAGGTCTCAAGCAGGAACCACAGAGGTGGGGAAACCTTAGGCCAGACCAAAAGGAACTGCTTCATGCAATGAACCTTTGGGACAACTTCTGTAAATGTGAGGCAGACAGAAGCAATTGTGGTGGGCAAGGTAAAGACTTGATTGTTACTTTCTGTGGTAGCAGCACTAATAAAAGCCTGTCATTTCTGTATGTCTGGTTTTGGCGCTGCAGAGAAACTTGTGGCCACTGCAACACCCAGCAGCTGGGGGGTGCATGCTCTCCTCCCAGCCTTTTAATGCAGGCTTTCTGCAGCAGCATATATTTCCTTCTGTGACAGATGAGAGCCGTGGAGCCAAAAGCAGCCAGAACTCTTTTTCATCCTAATTGCTCTGCGGCCCGCTCCTCCTCCAGCAAGTGCCGTGCTGAAATATTGCAGTGACCATAAATTCTGTATATATTGAGAGAGGAGCATGATTATTTGGCTGTTTAGACTATATTTGCCCCTAAATGTAGAGCACTGTTGATACCTGGACCTTGTGTGTTGATTCACTGATTGCATTTAGTTAAGAGGCTGGGACAGCTTTTTAGGAAACAAGAGACAGGAAACAAGTCATTACCAGCAGCTCCTGTCAGAGGTTATTGTTAGTTATTTGTCATCTTGGTGGTGTGAGGTTTCTCCCTGCTGGCAGGAATGGCTTGGGCTTGCCTTGTCCTAGAGTCCCCTGGAAGCTGATCCCGGCTGGGTGGCCCTGGTGGCTTGGTGGTCAATGGCAGCTGTTTGGGATCAGCTCAGGGATGACAGTGTGGATGATATAATAGAGACCCTTCACTTGCAAGGGGTGGAGAGGGGTGCCCTGATCACATCAGGACTTCTAACTAGTATGTGACAGTATAGAAAAGCATCCTAGGGTTTCTCTTCCATTGTTTTGGAGGCTGCTGTTGCATTTCACTTCTCTTAACCGAGATGTTTCAGCCTTTTGTGCTGTGCATTCAGGGGAATCTGACATGATCACAGCTGCTTTTACACGCAGTGCCAAGGCAGAGCAAGGCAGTAATGATTTCCACCTGGCTTTTTGTTCCTTCCTTTAACCGTATCTGTTGCTATCAGAAGTGAGCTCAGGAGCTGCATGAGGCATCAAAATGCAGGAGGCAGGCTGGCCCAGCTGCTGATACAGCTACACACAAAGCAGGGGAAGCTTCAGCTCATAAAGTCTTGCATTGGGGTTGGTTTTTGTTAATTTTTTCCTTATGGAAATGAATATTCAATACAAAGTAAAACGCTTAGTTTTGAGGAATGTCTTATGGGAATTTTTCCATAACATTTTGGAGGGTTGTAGGTTTTTTGCCTTTTAAATAACCTTAATTAGGTAAAACTGGACTCAAAAGGCTTCATTTGCAACTGTTCAAATTAACTTTTTCTGGAGGAAATAATAGAGGTGGGGAATCAAAACTACAGTGAAATGCTTTTTGTAAGTGAATTAATCATCCACATGTTAGTTTACTTTAGGTTAAATTACCTTAGAGGGACTAGGAAAGGGCTAATAAGGAACACAGCCTGAGCTCCCAGACTCCAAGGGCAGCCTTGTTCCCCGCGGACAACTTGTTAATACATTGACATTTAAATACTTGGTGTGGAAGAGTAAAAGACCACTGACTGCAGCATAAACCAGTTTTTGAGTCATTCATAATCTTTATGGAGAAGTCAATTAAAGATCTTGCTGGAAAGCAGAGGTTCATGGCACCAGTGTCTGCTCCTGATTTATCAGTCACAGAAATAGTTTCCCATCGAAGTCAATATGGAGCAATATTCCAGAGCTTTTTCCTCTGGTGACAATTATTTTAATTACTCCAGTGACAGATGAATTCTAATTTTTAGTATAACAGTATTACCATATAGCAACCACTTGGTTTAGTAAAATCCATGGAGCTGTATTACGGCTGGCGTCATGTCACATCTCAGCCTGGCACCGGCTGTACGTACTGGCACGCATGCTCACTTCCAAGCAAGACCTACAGATCCTTCATGGGACAAAAGGCAGGGAAGCGATAATATCATGGCAAATACCCTTCTCCCTAGCAGTACTTATCACTGCAGGAAGCAAACAGGCAAACACGCCTGTCACACACAGTTTCAGTCTGTGGCCATCGGAGCTGTGCACAGGGTGAGTGCCAGCACAGTGAGGAAGGTGTCAGCTCCACAGGGATGAACCTGTTTTCTTACACGTTTCTCTGGGCTCTGTGGCCCTCCTGAGCCGGTGCAGCTGCAGACGCTGTGTTCATCCTCACCGAGCTGTGATTGTGCTGATTTATGCCTGTAGCATCTCTCATCCATCCGCCTTCTCCAAGGCACCGGTGCAGCACACATCTGTTCCCGCAGCACCCGACCCCGCTGTGCCGTGCTGCCGACAGACTGGCCTGTGGAGGCAGAGAGCAAAGTGGGGATGATTTTTATTCCAGGTTGGGCTGTGAGAGAGGAACAGTGGGGCAGGGGCAGGGTCTGGGGCTGTGTATGGGGCACAGCCTAACCCCAGCCTAGGCAGGGCCCTCTGGTGAGGGTGGGCAGAGCAGTGGTGTAGGAAAGCAGGTGTGCAGCACTCCTGCGGAGTGTTGTTTAATTACAAATACCTGTTTCAGTTGCAGGGCAGTTGGATTTGAGGAATATTCTCTTTCAGTATTACAGAAAAGTGCAACACTTTCAACTGCTCTCTGTTGAGCACACACTATTTCATTAGGTCTGTCCTTTTTCTTTTTTATGACTACTGAGACAGTTGATGGTTTAGTCCTTTTTTACCTCTGAAGCCAGAGCTGTCATCACTGTTACCAACCTCTAATTCTGTGCTGACATCCACAATCAAAATTAGCTTTTATTACCATATTCTTTTGGTAAGTTTGGTTTTAGTCTAAGTTGGCATCAGATGTTTTCTAGCAAAGAGTTCAGGCTGTTAGACTTGAGGTGTCCCTGCCCATGGCAGGGGGGTTGGAACTAGGTGATCTTAAGGTCCTTTCCAACCCTAACGATTCTATGATTCTATGACTTAAGAGGCCTCTGACAACACCCCTGTGTTAGTATTGGGCAGCAAAAAAGAGAAGTGAAACGTTCAGAAGTGTGGGACTTGATGTTCCTCCTCACTTCAGCCACTGAGAACTGGAGAAGATTCAGAGAGGGGAATATTGAAAGGTTGAAAAAGTCCTTAGAGCAAGAGAGAGAGTCAAGGAGCGCAATCCGTGCCGTGTATCAAAGGGAGCTTATGTGGTGCTTTGATCATAACCCCAAAGTACTTAGGTGGTGTACATAAATTTGAAGAGACTCTTTAATCCATAGGGAAAGACGTGACCGTCAGGCTATGGAGCTGTAGCTGTACAAATGTAGGACCAGAAACAAGATTCTTGCAGTGAGGGAACAAGTCACCCGGGATTGCAGCAGGTTTATGCTGGTTTTTTAGATGCTTTTCTGGAAGTGCTGTTCTGGTTCAGGTGCTGCTGCCGGGCTGGATGTGGGAACTCAGAAGATCTGTGCCTAAATTTGAATAAGATGTCTGTCTTTTGGTCTCAAAACATAATCTGGCAGTCTCTGGGTAAGGCTCTCTGTAGGAAAAAAAGGTTAAAAACATTCTCGGCTCTGTTCAGCACTAATTCCTTAGAACAGGAACTATGTTATGTCTAAGGCAAGCTAAGGGCTGGTTTCAGTCTGACGCAGGTGCACAGACTGCAGTCACATTATTTCTCATTTCACTGGGGTTAACTGAGAATATGTTTCAAACTGTACATTGCTTGTTGCCCGTGAAGAGGCTTGACAGAGTTCGCTGAAGTGCGGTTCCCACAGAGTCCACTGAGTGCTAAATGCTTCAGAGCTACATTCTGACTTTAGCCACACCAGAGCACACCCGAATGGCATCACCTGCAGCGGTCACTTTGGTTTTCAGCATTGCTCTATTTGAGCAGCTCAGACTTTCCTGTTACTCATCTCATAGTATTCCCACAATATAGGAGCAGTCGTCTCCTGTGCAAGCGTGGCGCCTGCATGCTGCAGCTAAGAACTGAAATCTCATCTTGCGAACACTAGTCTCAAGTAATGTGGCCTTATGTCTCATTTTGGAGTACACCAAAATAAACCGCCCTCCAAATGCTTTATTTTGAAGGTATCCACCCCAGCCTGGCCACAGTAATTCCTATACAACATTGCAATTCTCTGTTAAATGTCTCATCTTTCAGAATATTCCATGAACCTTTGTTCTGTTGATGGCTTCAACTTGGCAGTGGGGATGGGCACTCAGCCTGCCATCTTCTGCTTTAAATCCAAGTCAAGCAGTGGCGATGAAATAGTGTGTTTTGAATAATTCTGTGTGTTTTCTCACTGGAGTACTGAGCTAGAGCCTTAACCTCCCCAGCAGTTCATGGCAGTTACAGCTGAGTTATTTGATTAAAATACTATTTTTGCCAGCTACTTGTAAGTGCTGCAGCAATCTGATTTATTCTCATTGTTAGTGCTTGTTTGTTTAGTCTTTCAGCTGAAATGAACTTACCATTCATTTAGTACTAATGCCAAGGGAAACTATTGTATTCGCAAATAATGGAGCATAATGTGCAGCAAAACATGGGTATTTTGCTCACGCAGTTGCATATATATACACAATGGAAATTATTTGGTGGCTTAGGGTGTTAATCTGCTTCCTGTGTGAATGGGTACTGGCAGCTTTTGTATCAGCCCATAGCTCTCCCCTGTTCCACTGAGGAAGTTGGGGTATCCATGGCCAGAGATGGAGCCTTTTGCTCTGAGGTTATGTGCTGAGAGTTGTCACAAACACATGACAATGCACTTGTCCCAGCTGCTGTTTTCTGCAGAATCTGGATTTCTCTGTTTTTTCTGTTGGCCTGAAAAATACAGGAGAACTGGAGAGATGGAACAGGTAAAATCCCCAGTTTTCAAGCGGTAGTTAAGTGTTGAGCACCCAGTTTATGGCACAAGGGTCTGACTTCTGAGGTGTACTGCACAGCCAATATTCTGAATAAAATCAGTGGGAGATGGGAATGCCCTGAGGCCCTGGTACCTCGGAGCAAAGACACACACAAAAGCTGCTTTTAGCATCCGTTTGATATTCTGCATTCCCCAAATCTGACTCGAGGTCTAAGCCATTAGTGTCCTTCTAAAATGTCTTTGCAAGGCTTTCTCTAATAATGTGTTTTGGGTGGTTTTACATTTCTTAACAAGATAATGCCAATTGATGTGTTGTTGAAAATGTAGTTTTCACTACTTATGCGTATGGATACTCAGTTACACATAAAGCTTAATGCAGTTGAATTTTAACACTGCCATAACAACATTTGACTTTTCTTGTTAAAAGGAAGAGCTCACTTATTTCGCACTACTAGCAGAGAGGTTCTAACCCTGGAATGTGTTGTAGGGAGAACTGGCAATAAACAAAGGGGAAAGCAGGGAAAACATCACCGGTGTATCCTCAATCATTGCATTTGTGTTAAGGGGCTCGTCTGTTTTTCCCCCAACAGATGAAGCAAGAAGGTTTTATTTAAAATAGTTTACTGTTGCTCAGTCTGTAATGGCTCAGAGTTCAAGCCCAAAGGGATAATATAACTTACTTTATCTGGTTTTCCAAAGCAGGCACGCTACAGAAATGTAGCTCCCTCTGGTACAGCCATATTCCCAAGTCTTCCCCTGAAAGCGGTGTGGCAGCAACTCGACTTTGGTACTTCCCCAGCACACATGAGGTGTACCTGGTTCTCCTGTTCCAGGCAAACACCTACTTCAGCTATAAACTCTCCTGACATTTCTGACAGAGGTAATTACAGTGCTCTGAGGGACTTTTGGCCTTACCAAAAATAGATGGGAACAGGGAGACATGAATTTGCAGGTAAAACTACAAAGATGCTTGGGAGAATAGCATCTATATTACGTGACAGCTTCTGAAAGAGCATCACAAAAGTGCCTGCTGCATCTAAAAGCTTTCTGGTTTTTTTTTTTTGCTTCCCATGATGAAGTTTCTATCTTTCTGGAAATCCTCCAGTACCAGGACACGTTACTGGAAGTCCTTGTATGCCTGTTATTTGTGTGACCTCTGTGGTGGTGCTTGGACATGTTTTACATCAGTGTGACACCTTAGGAAGGTGTAGACATGTTCTGACTTTTACACACCTGCACTGCTCAAAGCTAAGGATGGATGCAGGTTTCTGTGGGATTTGAGATCAAGCCATTGTGGTGTGTTTGCTTAAAGCAGAAATGTGGTTTGCTGTGATTCAGGAAACAAACTTTACTTCAATTAAAGGAAAGTTACCTGGTTTTGATTTTTATAAAATAATCAATTACACTTCCTTCCCCAAATATTGTAGCAAAAAGGATACATTTATCAATAGCTTTAAATGTATTTAAATACAGAAAAACTAGTGTCGAAGAAACAAAGTACTGGTGAGGGCAAGATAGCGAGTTGGGCAGTGGCTGAAGTGGCTAAATCCTGCGGACTGCTTGTTCTGCTCATGGTCTGTAGCTGCGTTCACTGGACAGATGTACAGCTTTGCCTGCTCTTCCTGGTAGATCTGCCATCAGAACGGCTGTACCCCTGTGTTACGCCCTGCCCAGTCTAGATCAGGGGAAGCTCAGAGGTATTGGTAGCCAGTTTAACTGCTGATGTAATGGATCGCATGTCCAACCTGGCAGTAACCCTGCACACACCACATGTGTGGGATGCTGCTGTCACCTGCAGAGTTCGTAAGTCCCGGAGAGCTTTCTCCCTTCCATGGTATCTGTTTCTTGTGGCTCCTCTTTCAGGTGTTTGTCTAAAAAGATCCTGTCTTCCGGTGCCAACCCCTTGTCAGAAAGTTGGCACCTGAATTTGAGGTGGAATTTACCTTACTGAGCTGTGGGTGCTAGAAGGGTCTCACCCAATGGAGACAAATACTTGTAGTGAGCGGATCATCCTCACCTAAGGTTGTCTTGATGAGCTCGTGTTGATGAGGCCTGGACTCTCCACTGACCATAAAGGAAATGTGGAAAAATACTTTTCTGTATTTATGAGATCCTCAAATGAAAGGGAGATTAATCTTGCTAACCATAAAGTAGCTTAGAGGAAATCAGTTCCTGACTATTTGTCTTCATGCAGAAATTCGCCTGCTGAGGAATCATTTCTTTTCCATGGATCCAAGATTGCCTCCGCTCATTTCTTCGTAGGCAGGGTAAGCATTTGCCTCTCTTCCTTCAGCTGAGCTGCTGTGTGTGTCCATCACTGGCACATCAGGCATCAGGAGACCCCAGCCTCACAGAGCAAGAGTCTAAGTTGCACTTTTAAGGGGGGGAAAATCCCCAAGTCCTTGTTTTTCAGTCTCACCTGCTGGAGCAGGGAGTTCTAGCTCCATGAATTGCTCCTCTCCTTATCCTCAAAACAAATGCAAACTTCTTGAAAGACATCAGTAATAATCCTGCAAAGCTTCCCCTGCTTAGCAGAGAAAAAAGTTGAGGACACACTTCTATTCCTGCTGTGCTGACTTTCCCACTTCACTTACGCTTTTCCCTATATGTCCACAGGCACATCTACAGCTCCTGTGTCTCAGCAGTGCACAGTGCCTTGTGGGCTGGGCTGCTGCTGCAAAGGGTATCCCACATTCGAGCTGAGTTGGGTGACTCCATCCTGCTCTAGAGCTGCCTCCTGGCAAAAACAGAGCTCAGCAGGCGGTAGGATGAAAGGACAGAGGTAGCTTCAGTGTAGAACACTGTTACCTTAGCAGTGACGGCTGGGAGACTTCTCCTTAAACACATCCTGATGTTTTATTCAAACAAATTACACGCAGGGACAAATGTTTTAAGAGTGGAAGGGATAGAAGAATGGTCTCATTAAGCTACAGAAAAGTAACTAAAAAGGATGGAAGCTGCACTATGTAACTAGATGCACAATACTCTGGGGACACCTGGGAGCATTTCCCAAGGCTACAAGAAGAAGAGATGTAATCAGTAAGAAACAGTAAATACAAAACTGAAGATGAGCTACAGGCTTTGTGAAAGACACTAAACCTGTTCAGAGCAGAATCATTACTAGGGTCATACTGAGATCAAAAAGAGAGTGAAATGGTATTAAAAGATGATGAATATTCAGAACATGTAATACTAATGTTCTCCTATTCCAGAAAATGGTTATTAAATTTCCCGTTGCCTGTTACTTTGCTCTACTTTCATACAGAAAAAGATGCTGCTGCTTTTGCCTGGCTTGCAAGTGCAGCTCGTAAATAGTTATATTGCCACTAATACCTGGCCAAGACAAACTTATTTTAAACCACATTATGAAGTGTGAGACAGCCTTTAATGCCTTTATTCATGTCAGATAGCACCCTGCAACCTAACAGCTGCTGATGCTGTTTGAGGAGTGAGAGGTAGTGCCACATCGGTGTCACAGTCTGAATTCAATGGGCGACTTCTAAATAGGGACTGAAGTGCTAATATTTTATACCAATATTTGAAAACATTCCTACTTTGTAAGAGTGTGTTACCTTTACAGCCTTACCTTGCTCTTCAGATAACTGGTGTCATTGCTGGATTGTAACAGGTATGTAAACAGGGGCTGTAGAGCCAATCGTTACTACCAATGGTATTTATTATCTCTACTGCAGACCAGAACAGCCCCGTGCCTAAAAGCCATAGAGAGAGCCTGCAGCCTCCTCCCAACACTGAGCACTAGTGCTAACAAGTGTGGGCAAGCATAGGGATTAACTTGGGTATGCACTGCAGTGGGTGCTGCAAGGAGCAAACACTTGCACACGTTAAGAAGGAAATCATATATTTTAGATGTGATTTTAGGTGACTTCTTACTTAAATGTATCTTTTAAAGAAAAAATTTGGAAAGAAGCTAGGTGGCTATAAGGGCTGGCAAAGGCCACGCTCCAAGCATATAAGCTTTTGATGTATTACTCCAGTTAAATTAAAGATTCCCTAACTCATTTCACTTCATTAAAGCCACTAAAATAACAATGCAACTTCTCAATGGCAGGGATTAATTTTTGAAGCAGCACAGGGGCATTTCGTTTCAGTGCCTGATGTAACTTGATTGAATCAGACAAATGAAATAAGTGACCTCTATCTAGCAAGGTTAGAGTTGTAGCTGGACTTAAGAAGATTTGTGCTGAAGTACACAAGAATGGAAATTGCAATGTGAGAAGAATGCTAAAATGTCATGAAAGAGGTGATGTGACTTGCCCCTGGAGTAGGAAGGGTTAAAAGGTGCTGTGGGGGTGTTTCAGGTCGGGGTCCACAGCTAGGATTTCTCAGTAAGCAGATGTTGTCTGCTGTTGTTAATGAAATGTATTGTTTAATTTTAAACAAATGGTTTAAATTACCTTATTGGTAATGCTCTAGGGGAAATAATGAATTTCTGGAATCATATTTCAGGCACTGGACAAAACAAATGCTGCCCTACATTTCTGGAAAGGATGAGAAGTTTCAAGTACCCTCAATATTTAATACCTAGAATTAGATATCATAGGAATGACATGGAATAGTTACTTGATGAAAATACAGTTCATTTGAAGAGGATTAAATTGCACTTAAAATTATTCACCCCTTTAGAGAATGGTTTTTATATCTTAGAGTTTGCTCTTCTATTGGTGGCTGTTGTTTAAATAAAACACCCTTTACTCTAAAATTCTCAATGTAACGAAGAGTTTGGAAGATCAAGGCTTTCCTTTGGCTATGTCAGGCAGAATTAAAGCTACCCGCGGCATCCAAGAATACTGGCGCATGTGCAGGGCTGCAGAGACCTGCTCTTACATGGGGTTTGAGTTTCAAACATTAAAGCAACTGGACTTGGACCAACCAGACAGTGGAAGGTGGAAGTGAAATAAATTGTGGAGTGATGAAATTTCTTCAGACAACTTAATGAAAAAAAGAAAAAGAGCTCCGATCCCACTGAGGCACTAAATGATTGATTTCCACATGGAAGCACCCATCTCCTCTGACAAGCCTTTGACAAAACTGTTCCTTTATTTCCATGTGGAATGGCTCTTGACCAAAGGATTAAAAAGACTGAGGGAAGAAAGGGACAGAATGGGTTATGAGCCCAATAGTCAGGAGAAAATACATTGAAAACAGCAGACTGAGCTACTTGTGCATTCATTAAACATAAAGGTAGCATTTGCAGATGTTTGGATTGCTTAATACTCGGGAAGAGTTGATGGTAAATGATTTGCAGAAGGAGCACAAATACTTTGAAATCTTCCAATACATTATTTAACATTTTCTTCTGACAGTTGTTTTAAGTCCTGATATGTCAAGAAAGTTAATAGCAAAACATCAAAACCAGTTTCCCTAAGATCACCAAGCAACTGCCTTTGCTGATTCGGAGCACTGGGGTTCTGTTAGAAATTGAAATCACAGTGGTCAGATTGCAGGTGGCATCCCAGAAAGATGAATGAAGCTGTTGACTGAGCCGAGCTACCAAAATGACCATGGCTGAACATGGAGGAGTCCTGCAGTCCTTGGCACCCCCAATAACTGTGGTAAGTCAACTTCTGTTGTGTTCAAAGATGAAATTAAAATTTGATGCTTAAGTGCCACATCACTTACTTTAATTATTTTTGGAGCTCAGACTGCTCTGATATAGTCTTTTCTAGAAAATTGAAATAGTAATAAATATCCTCACAGCCACGGTCAGACTCAGGTTCCTTCCTCCAGGGCTTTTTGCATCCCTCCGAGGCCCTCTGTAATGAGTAAGAGCAGTTGCCTGTTAGTGCAGAAGCCAAGGAAGAGAGAACAGCAGAGCCAAGGCTGCAGAGCTGGTAAATCCTTGCTGGTTTAAGCCAACAGCAACTTTTTGCCTGGGAGCAGACTGAAATGGGAAGACTTAACACAGTATCAGTGTAACTAGCACACACACTGGTTATGGCTGTAATGGGAATGTAGAAACAACCTCCAAAAACTGGAATATGTCTGTCTGCTGTAGGGCTAATTAAAATGAAATCCCACTTCAGGAAGCTATCATTCCACACTCCCAGGCTCTAGCTGGGTTTTGCCACACACTACCAAATTGTCTCCACTTCTGAAGTACTTGTGCCAAGAAAAGGAACAGTATAGTAGTACCCATTGTACAGGTCCACTGCTTTCATTCAGTTCCTCTAAATTCAATGGCAGAATTAATTGCAAAAGAAAATGCATGTAATTGGATTAATTAACATTACATTTCAAGGTCCTGAAATAATACAGAATTAGCCACGGGGTAAATGCACAATGCAGGTTTTTCCTGCAAACCAACCAAGTGCTATTTTTAGATCTGTAGCTCATCGAGCTGTGCCTTGCTTAGAAAGCTGCTAGGGTAAGAGATGGGGCTTTGAAGGGGGAGGATAAATACCATAATTAGGGCTGCAGGACAATAAAAGGATTATTCTTCCATTTAAAACCATCTGAGTGAGGTTGCTTGAAAGATATACCTAAAATTGCTTGCATGGGTCTAATATTTTCTTTACAAGGACTTGCAAATCTCATTGAATATTTATGGACCTGGAACACAAGAGTGGATGAAATTTAAAACATAAATTCAATAGCAATTTATTGCAATGAAATTCCCTAGCAGTTGTTGCCCCAACCTCTTAGCCTTAATAGACAGGCTTCATGTTGCAGAACACAAGCCCAGTGATATATTATATCAAAGCTGAATGCCCTTGATTGATGAATGCTGCCTCATTTGGTGACTATGAAACAGTCCTGAGGGCTGAGCTCACCACTATTTTGGTTGTTTTCTATTTTTTTTCCTTAATGCATGTATCGCAGAAGGGTTGTTTGTGCTTCTGGTACGGTTATCACATGCAAATGAGCATGCTGTTTCCCAGATGCAGATTTTGTATTTATAGATTAAATACAGCCTGAAAAATCATATGTTAATTACATTCGGAGGGTGTAGCAGAATTTCTCACTTGAACATGTTTTGTTTTGCTGGAAATAGCTCAAATTCCAGATCAATGTTATTGAATTGCTTGAAGGTTGGTTATAAATGTATCATGCTGTAGAAAAAGCTTTCTGATCATTACTATGACTAATAATTTACCATTAGCTCAATCCTTAGACTTCTATCGCACATTATGTATTTGGTTTGGGGTTTTTTTAATCATCTGTAGTTCTCAGAAGACAGCCAATACCTGGTTGTCTTCTGGGTGGAAGGGGGCTAAGGATCAAAGACATCAGAGATAGAGTGGCAGAGATCTTCTGAGAGGAGATGTTTTGAGAGGAACAGGACTCCCTGCAGTCAGCTCAGTTGGCTCTAAATAGGGTTTTGGTTTTTTTATTGCCTGTTACAGTTCCATACCACATACATCATGCTGAAAATCCATATTGTTGGGGTTCCTCCTTCAGTATATAATGGCCAACTGAGACACTGCCATCCCGCAAGAGGCCTCACTACTCACTGGTAATGGAGATGTCCAAAGAAACACGGTTCCTCCTGAGACGCAGGGAAAACCCAACAGGCTGACTCAGCTGCAGGTTTAGCAATTGCTCAGTGGTAGATGGTGGCTGGTGGCTTTTAATCTGGGAACCAGCACAGGGGTACTTACATCCCAGCATGCCAAAGGATACGCCAGAAATACTTAGGAAAATTGTGCTCAAAAGGGAATGTAGCAATGCTTGGATTTCAAACCAGGCCAGATTTGCCCTTAAGGACTGTGTTATTGAAGGCAATGCTGAGCATAAGCCTGTTACAATAAAAGGTGGGGGAGATTTTGGCGAAGTCAGTATATGACATTCAAATTGCTTTCTTGTTTACTGTCCCAACAGTTGCAAAACATCAAAAATAAAGAGGAAAGCTTAAAATACACAGTGGACTTCATTATTACAAAGAAAAGTCTGATAAAACAGCCATTATATCAATAGGAAACATCTCACTGTTCTCACTGGGGGCAGGGATCAAGCCTATACAAAGCAAATAGTTTACTAATAACACGTAGTTAAAAGTATGACCTTTTTTTGTTTGTTTGCTTTCTATAAATGTAAATCCTTTGACCAGTTACAGATTCAAAGATCTGTCCAGAAGCACCAAGCTGGCAGGAATTACTAGTATGGACTTCAAACACCGGTAAGTCTCACTTTAAAATAGCCTGCTACAGTATATTGCAATGTATCCTGAAAGCCACAGATGAGAACAAACAGTACCAAAATACATAGTAAATTGAAAATACACCCCCCCCTATTCCCTTTTCACAGCTCTCATAAATCTTTT
This sequence comes from Cacatua alba, assembly GCA_024361745.1. Taxonomy (NCBI): domain Eukaryota; kingdom Metazoa; phylum Chordata; class Aves; order Psittaciformes; family Cacatuidae; genus Cacatua; species Cacatua alba. The sequence goes on from JANEMJ010042957.1 coordinate 20,199, forward strand.
AGTAAATAAATAAATCACAGAGGTACCAATGAAACTGGCAAACTACGAGGTAGTTCATGTAACAAAGCATCTCTGTCTGCAAGCACCTCTTGCTGCCACAGGCAGTGCTGTGCAGTTCTGGAATCTGAAGCCATGTACGGCTGCAGGTGCTGTGCCAGCCTTCCTGTTCTGGTCCCAAGAGAAAAGGCAGGCACAGGATAGTTTGGTCACATCAGCTAACCTGAGAGCAGTTCAGGTACTCAGAGGGCAGTACAACACATGCCCTATACTCCTCACTCTTCTCAAGCAGCAACACTTGTTTGCTTTTTGACAATTATGCAGTCATTATATGACAGCAGATCATTATGCAGTCAATAGATATGTTGATCTTTCAGTCTTAAAAAAAGCTTTCATCCTAATAATTTTATACTCTGCTTACATAACTAATCTTGGCTTTCTGAACATATATGTGCATGTCAGATGTACCTAAATACATTCAGATTGGTATAATCGGAAAGAAAACTGATGCTGCAGTTTGGTTAGGATGCAGTACGATTAGAACAATCATGTGGGCTCTATGTGGTGGTATGCTCCACTGTAACCAAGAAATCCTCCCTTTGAGGCCTTACAACAATAAAAACTATGCTCAAAGAGTATATTTCTCCTATGTGATCTTACAAAATGATACTGGTCTGTGATGAACTGGTACACTAGAGACACTGCGCTGAATTAGATAAATTTTGAGTTTGAATAGGAGACAACTCCTGTGATGTTGGTATGTTTGAACAGAATATTAATGTCTTACTATCTCTTCAAAAAAGAAACCAAGAGAAACCCAAATCTAACTGCACATCCTCCATTACAGTGCTTTACATAGACTGGTGGGTATCAACTGTGGTCTTGCAATTCACTGGAGTCTTAGGACGAGGTTCTCATAGGCTTTTCTTTCACTTTCCCATGAATGATGTTTCTTCATGTAGTCTTTGGCTCTTGTTACAATTTCTTTTTCCATAATGGGGTCATTCATCAAACTCTTGGACAGCACAACAAACTCCTAAAAAAAAGATAAAGAAAGTTCTAATGATACTGAAATAGCTTGTACCCATATCAGCTGTGATTTCAGTAAAGCTCTTCAACTGTGAGCCAATACACGAAGTTGTACAAATGAATTTTTCAAGGTCAAGTATCATAGTTTATTTATAAACAGTGATCAATAAATAATTATTCTGTATATCATTTTACACAGCCCACCAACTAAGACATTTAAAATCACAGACAATCCCAAGAGCATTAAGACAAATAAGAGCAACAAATTTAATGACTCAAAAATTGTTTGCCTGCCCAAGTGTTAGAAAACCAAGCTGATTATAAATTAATTCATTCATCTGATCTCCTGCACAGAGGACAACTGGCAACAGGCGTTTGATCTCAGCTCAGCTAAACTTTTATCTCACTGCTACTATGACATCTTTAGCTAGTTTTATGGCAAGACTAAAAATCTCACAACATAAACAGTTACAGTATGAAGGTAAGCACAGGCAGGCAGCAATAGGCTCTTCTGGGCATCTGAGCACTTACAGACACAGCAGTGTTAGCAAAACAAGCTCTGCAATGAAGTATATTAATTTCCTTTAACTGTACTGGCCAAAATACTAGACCTCACAGATTACAGCTCCTCCTTTGCCTGCTCCTCTGCCACCCTATAATTAATTTAGTTCTAGGGAAGAGAAGCTGTGAACTTCAAATGTGAAAGGAGATCTGATGTCTGAACTAATCTGTTCTGAGCAGCTGGTCTAATTTTCTATCAAGAGACAACTTCCAATACTTTAACTTGATTATAAATGTGCTCAGATCTTTGCAAAATAGTGTCTTGGTTCAGCTCAGGAAACCAGACAGCTATTATGTCAATGGAAAATTAAGATCATGCATTACTACACAATTGGTAGTGGAGATCAGTGCATAGGGATGCAGGGGACAAAAAGGATGGGAGAAAGATATGTTACACAGTCTATTGGCTATGAAAGGCATTATCATAAACAAGACCAGAGTTCATATCAACACTAGGTTAACTACTAAGCTATACTCAAAAACCTAAGTACACAGTGTATATAAATACATACACAGAAAATCTTTGGTTACCACAGAATCAATTTTGCTGTTGTAATGCAAGTGATGGCTATGCATAATACATAGCTGTAAAGTGACCCCTGGGAAACGCTGGTATGTTAAAACACATTAAACATGTTATAATCACTGCTTTGGCTCTCACTGACAAGACAAACTATCAATATATGCATCACTGCCATGAAATTTGAATAGTCAGAAAGGTTTGTAACTAGGTAATAGACAGATTTTCATACCTGTGTATTAACAACCCTTTATTTTACAGTACTGCTTGCAGTTTTTGCTCTGTCCGTACAGCAGTGACAAATCAGCCTCTGGACTAGCCAGGAGGACCATATGCTTCACATCCAGCCCACTTTCCATCCACAACTACCTTGGTGTTCAGGTATGTGCTCATTTAACCAGTATATTCAGTTTCTCCCTTGGAACTCACATGGCCTAAACAGGGATTTTTCTGATTTCCTGTAATTCTCACCCTAAAAACACTAAGTAAGGCTGGTCCAGTGAGTACCCTGACTCTGCTTCTCTCAGACACTGCAGATACAGCCACTGACTCCAGCTTTAGAGCCACGTTCTTTTCCTCTTTTCCTTCCTCCATATCTTGCAAGAATACAGAGCAAGCAAGGTGGGAAAAAGTCTTACATGACTTATGCTGGCTTCATCCAATTGCCTATATAATCACAGTAATAAATACTGTTCACACTGAACTACATTCCAACTTTAATTTTATGCTCCTGTGGAGGATTTTATTTAAAGTAATGTTTAAAAATAATTTATGTAAATTACCCAAGAACAGAAGCAGCAATGTAACATTTCTTGACAGGTAGTCCTATTAGCATTCTTTTAAAATGTGGATATAGAGGACAAAAACTTGGAAACATGTAAATGATAGAAGAAATTAGATCCTTATTCACAGTTACAATATTTAGTGCTGGGGATAATTTCAGGAAAATGCCAAACTGAGTCCAAAGCATAAAGTTGAGAAACTGCAGAAGGGAGAAAAAGCAAATGGAAAGATACCAGGAAGCAGAGAATAAGGACATCTTAGCTTTATCCCTACTTCTACTAATCAGATGTGACCACCTACAAGTCACTTGCAATCTGACTGGAAGCCAATGGGAAGATTCACTATGACTTATCTGGGTTTTGCCTCATACCCTTTGAACAGCTGGCTTAGCTTGTTTTGGATGCTCAGCTTTAGGAAGCAATAACTTCATTTTTCAGGTGTCTCCCTTAACTACAACTGACTTGCACTTCAATTGCAGTTTAGTGGTAAGTCAAGTCTGAAGCATGGGCTCCCACTTGCAGAATGCAGACATTCAGAACTCGGGGCATTGAACATTTAATTTTTCTTGTCTAGAAGCTTACGAGATACAAACTATTTACAGTGTGGTAACACGTCTCTATCAGCTGTTCTGCTGAATTTGTGCAAGTGATATTGCACAAAAATTTGTGCATTCTCATATTCTGTTGTAGATGTGAAGTAACCTTCACTTCTGCTGAAAGAGGGGAAGAATTCACCAATGACTTTCCAATTATCAAACATAAGGGTATACACTTCAGCAGCCAAAATGAAGGAGGTGATACGCATGCTAATTTACTATTGGGGGACATCCCTATTTGTAGTAAGCCTTTTATTCACATGCAGAAATCAGTATAATTACTTTACATGTGACAGAAAAACACTGTAAAAGCTGAATCTCAGTATTTAGCCACAACCCAGAACAAACAGGAGAGAAGATCAGCTTGTGTACATCCAGAACAGATACTACATGTGCCCTTTCTATGGATAGTACTTCACTTCAGACACAAGCTGTTTTTCAACAGCAGCATCCATAATACATTTTTCTCCTGGTAAACTGACCTACCCTCTTTAAAGAAAATGTCAGCTTCTCTATATAGTACCTAAAAGAAATTCTGTATAAGATTTTGCAGAGATGCAGATACACAGGTATCTGGGAAATATAAAGCTAGAAAATGAGTACACCGAGTAAAAAGAATGAATATTCCTTCAACTACCATGAGAACTACATCGGAACTGCAGCTTGCACATAATGAAAATAAGATGCATGGTTAATATATTATTTATGTAATGAAAGTAACTCTGCAATTAAACCATTGCATATCAGCTTCAGCAGATAAGGGAACATGATTCTTAAACAACAGAAATCACCCGAGGGAAGGCGAACGCCAGATGTAAATTCAGAATAGCGACAGATCTACCCAGTGGTGGGCATAGCTCAGAAGTTAGCTGGCCCATCTGTGTACTTCATAGGGAAATGGGCCAATATTTCTAGGGGAGTATAAACAGTGATTGCTGGCTCTGCTAGAAACTGCAAATTAGTCTATTCAGTGTGAAGGTTGAAAGCTCTGAAAATCTGGGCAATATTCTGGCTTGAAGCCCTAGTGGCAATGGCACTGACCCATGTTTGGCAGAGGAGAGGAATGTACCTTCAGTGTATTGCTGCCTGTGCTCAGCTGAGCTGTGTTTCCCTCTTACCACTTCAAAAGTTGTCTCTGCTAACACTAGTCTTTTCCAGGACCCACTCTCTCTCAAACTTAGTTGTTGCTTGGCCTCTCTTACTGGCTTTGAAGTTTATTTACCTCCTTCTGTTTATTTAGCTCCTTCTGTGAGCTTTTACAGATGCTGAACATGTAATTCTGAAGCTCAGAATGCTGAACAACTCTGGTCTTCCCTTTTAGCATGGTTTTGCATTATTTATTGCCCTATTCTTATCTCTTACTTTTTTTTTTTTATTTCAGGTCCCATTAACTCAGTGTCAAATATTCCATAAACTTGCAAATTCAAGTAATAGCAGGATCAAACCATGATTTAAAAGTAATGAGGCAGCATCAAGGACAAAATGTTTCATAGCTTTCACTTCTCCATTAACTGTTTCTATGCAAGTATTGTCTTCAGTGACTGGCAAGGCTTTTTCTATTTCCAGTCAAGTAGCCTCAGAATAAATGCAAATGGATAATGATAAGTACACTCATGCACAGAATCTCTTACTTCCCTGTAAGCCGCAAATGCTCACTTACAGCAAGAATAAAAGAAGAAAAACAACAGCATTCACAATTTAAAACTATTCTCATTGTATAATGGTAATTTTATATCCCTCTTACTTAGCTTTCAAAAGAGAAGATAGTCACAGACCATACACAATTGCTCGTATCTAAGCTAACTTTATTGTAAAGCTTTCCCTCCCCAGATCAGTAACGACTTGAATATAAGCAATGCTTTCTACTCTTGAGCTATGATACAGTCTGTATCATCACAACCAGACAGGATCCACTAAACTTAGCAATGAAAATTTCTTTGACATTTTCTAATCCTTGGTGGTCCAGATTCTTCAAGGCAGAGAGACTTTCACAAGTACCTGAACACAGTAGTAATCTCCCTATATGATTAAAGGCATTTTCCCTAACTAACCTGATGCAATTGAGGTTACAGCACAAAATAGTTTACCAGATACTTAAGATGTCAAAATAATCGGAGTAACAAACCCCACAAACCTTCTTACCGGAAGATATGTTTTCTGTTCCCTGTTGTCAGCTGACTCTTCTAAGGCATTATTCGAAGTGCCATGGGCAAACTGTTCCTTCTTACAACGATAAAAATATGAAACCTACTTTGAAACTGTTAAGTGTTTTAACTTAATCACATTTCTTTGATCTAATATAACTCTCAACCCATGATATAGACTATGTACAGTGATTTAAAAATTGTATTTGATATGGTTTGGGGAGATAAGGAACAAGAGTAAATGGTTACTTTAAAACCATGAGTGATGATGATTGGCATTCTGAGCTCATCTCTGCAAGAAGAAAGTTTTCAACAACTCTGCAATGGAATTAAGAGTATTACCCTCGTAAACAAGTACTTTTCTGACCCATTTGCAAACTTTGATAGTTTATACCGTATTTGACACCAGTGACAGGATAAATGGGCTTTTATTAAATGAGATAAAATTGATGTGTTACAGAAAAAGCAGGACTATTACTTTCCTTTCTAAGATAGGTTATCTGCACAAATATTAGTGATTCCAGTACAAATATTACCTACGAGTATGAATACGGTAATGCATGTCACCATCTTCACGTAAAAGATATTCTGTGGACTTCTGAGATAGACAGAGTAACAGCAAAAAGGGGATCAAAAAGCAGCAGAATAGGGGAGTTTCTGATCTTTGCTACAGCATGTTGCAGAGAAGGGATCTCAGACAGAAGGGGTTTATATAAACTAAGCTTACAGTATTCCAGACATATTTACAGCCTGTGACTCTAGTTCTGATATAAAAGGAAGGCCTTAGCCATTTGTACAGAGCCACTGATGTCACTGGGCCTACTTCTGTATTTAAATTTGCACTTTCCTCCAAGTAAGGAAATATATAGCATATTTTTAATTGATCTTGTATTCCAAAGAAACACTTGGAATGTAGGACGCTTGGAGATTGCAAAAGAGGCTTCTTACAAGGATGTATGATGAAGCTAATTGGGTATGGTATGAATAATGTATTTGAATTACAAGCCAAATGTAACCAGCATATTGAGGGAACCAACAGAATGTATGAGAATTCGTACGAAGGAAGCTATCACTCTGTGTGTTCAACATGATCATATATCCTTGAAGTTTTGAAGAAGCATATGGAAGTCAATGGGCTTTTGCAGGGAATACAAACAATTTTATAAATAGCTTCATATCTCAGCCTCCACTAGCCTGGAAGTACCCCATTTCCAAAGGATATTGCAAGAAGAGGAAAAAAATTTAGATGTTATTGAAGAATTTTTTCTTTGTAGAAGCTATTGGAAACATTGAATATCCCATGAAAACAAAAACAAACAAAAAAACCCAAGCAAACAATAGAATTTTTCTGTTAAAAAGCCCCCAAAATTAACTGAGAGAATTCACCTTCCTGAAATACAACTTAACCGGAGGCATTAACCACACACACACACTCCATAAAGTAAATAAATATGATACATTTTCTACTTTACAAACGGACTATTCTAGTAAGGGTTTTTTTAGTCTTGAGTTGGATAAAAACGCATGCGTAATAGCAAAGCCATACTGCAGGAAAATATACTGAAATGAAAATTTCCAGCATTTAAATACGGGTAGTGTTCCCTCTCCTCACTCTTACTTATCTTCACAGAAAGTCCATTCTAACCCTTTACTTAATTTTAATCATTAATTTATTTTCTGACTGAGCAGTATCTTGAACGTACTAGTGCTTTATATTAACACTTACTGCTAGAAAGGATAGATAATGTATTATCTAAAACTTCACGCTCTTAGTTCTCTTTTGGTTAGTTACTGCTTGTCAAATACGAGCTTGTATTTCAGTTAGTGCTTAAATGGAACTGTGACACAAGTACAGCATCTCTTCCAGGGTTGGAAGGCTTTTGGAACCTTCAAACCTGAAGTGCCCCACTCAGATGGCAGGCTGTACAGCAGCACAGGCGAGGCAAACATTCAGCAAGGCTGACACCTAGTCAAAGTTTAGTGAACTGCAAAGTGAATGCAAAGAAAGGCAGTCTAACACAGGATTTTAGGAGAATCTGAGAAAAACTGCTAGGAGGAAAAACCAAGTTTCCAAACACAAACATGGAAAATGAACCTAAGCTTTGGAAGGGAAAGGTCCAAGGATTTGTTGTTTTTTTACCTGAGGATTTGAAAATAGCAGTCCTGTTTCCTTATGTTTTATTATTGCTGCATTCCCAGGAATGTTCCTTGCCAGCACTGGAATATTTAAATCCATTGCCTAGAGGAACACAGAAAGAGGAAACAACAGTTTATTAGGATTCAGGGATTTTGAGATGTAAATGATGACAACTTTAAAATGAAAGGCAGAAATAACAAACCAAACTTCTTTCTTTCCCATCTCTACCATGTCTAAGGTGATCTCCTATATGTAACTTCTCTGAAATATTTTGTTTATCCTTTTGTTAGTCCTGTAACTTTGAACATATTATCAATCCAGAAAGTCAGTGAATAGCTGCTTCATCATTTATGCTTTTCCATGTGAAATTACGCAGTTTGTTTCCCATTGGAAGCTCTTGTCATATTACAGGCTTGAAGAGGATAAAATACAAGTTCAGATGAAAGGTTGTCACTGTAACTCCTACCATTATTATGCATAGATGAGAAGATTAATTCATAGCACAAAAAGCCACTTCTCCCCACCAAAGTATCTGTTCTTTTGTTCCATTAAACCACTTTTTTTTCCCACAGATTTTCTGTAACGTGCAGAACTGGACAGAGGTGGGCAGCTCAGCAACAATGAAGGTGACCGTGGAAATTGCTTGGCTGCTTCTCCTCAGTTCTGATTCCTAGGGGTCATATAGGACTGCGGAAGGAGTTTTCCTTTTGACAACATCTGTGACTATAGCCTGTCTTGGACTTTGAGCATTCAGGGACTGCAGGGGAGTATGCAGTGATGCAGCTTCTGACTGAACTATACCAAGGAGGCAAAAGGTTATGCTTTCAGAACACATTACACTTTCAAAACATATTATCTACAAAGCTATTGCTATGGGACTCCTCACAGACCAAGGAATACCTCTGAAGAAGTAGGATTTAATTCCACATAAATTATGGGGTGGTTGCTTGATGTGTTTATTCATTTATTTGTATGCATATGTATGTGTGCATTTATGCATATGCATAGAAAAAGGAAAAGAAGTATGGGGTTTTAACATGGTAGCATTTCAGGTTGCCTGCAGAGTCAGGAGCAGAGTGGCAGCACAGCTAGTAAACCACTTCCAAGGGCCCTAATGCCTAGCAACTTGAAAATATACAGCTTAGATTTTGAAGTAACTGGTGTGCAAACCCTAGCCATTCACCTCTGTTACTCATGCGTATCCTGATCTGAAACTTTAATTACTATTGATGAATTTTGAATTCTTGAGATGCACTGACTGTAAAACTGCAAAAACTCATATTGTACCATTATCACAGTGTCAAACAAGAAACAAATTCACTCCCCCCAAACCTTCAGTCTGTTTCATACCAATTCCCTGTCACTTCAAAGTGAATGCATTTTTAATTACTGTCATTATACTCCTGGATGGCTAGCAATTTTGCTTCAGTCTACATAGCAAGAAAACAAAACTCCAAGGAGAAAAACATGGGGTTTTATAGTTCAGACAAAACTGACGACAGAAATACCCTGGCTGATAAAGTATAGAACCAGTTGTGTTAGAACAGTGAGGGACTGCTGTGACTTCTTAGCAACATGTCTTAATAGCTTAAAATATCTATGAGAAACACTGTTTAAGTCACCACTGCAGATGAATATACTTCATATAGTTCATAGAACTTTGAAGTTCACCCAGGAAATGAGAGATATCGGTGCCCCACTCCTCCTGACACATTTTCAGTCTGCAGACCAAGGACATTGCTTTTGGCTCTGATTACCCAACCACAGCCCTAACATGGGGTTACCGCAGAAGCACCAACATCTTCCAAAAGAGAATGTCTGATTCAGCTCTTTTACAGACCCTTCTGTTGACAGGCTTAAACGCCTTTGTGTTCAGTCTGCTGGCTCTTGGCCTCATTCATACACATTCAATGAACTGGGAGCGTAGACATTTCTTTGAACTTCTGAACTGAAAATGAAGAGCTTGACAGTGGCAGTGGTCACTGTCACCTGCCTAAGGCCTTCTCCTCACCTCTCCGGAGCTCTCCTTTTACAAAACTGTAAGTATTTCAGGTCTGACTACTTTCCAAACAAGCAATTGTCCATTCAAGGGAAAGAGCACCAGGAAGAAGAAGGAAATGAAGAAACACAAACCACTGCACAACTGCCTAAGGGCTGATGGCTGAAAGTGCTACTGTCCCCAAGAACAGTTACCTGCAAGACAGAGGGGAGTTTGGATTCAGCATGTCAGTGGATAGTGGACACTGTGCACATAGATAATGAACATCAAATATGTGTGTGAATGGCCTGAGGCAGTTCTGTGTTGGACTGTACCTAACAGTGTGGTTGCATAGGCTGGCACAGTATTGCTGTCGTGAAGTTTAGATTGGACTGTAGCACACACTTAAAAAAGATGTCTTCAAGATACATTCATTCACTTCTATTTCTGAATGCTAAATAGTTGATGATTCATTGAAGTTGATCACTAAGTTTATATTTAATTTTCTGTAATTTCTGAATTCTAAAGGGAAAAAGACATTTGTTCTGTCTCATAGAGTTGGAGGGCGATAACTGCTACATAAGGAAGCTTTCAGGTCCCAAAACACATAGGTACCAATGAATTATAGCTACTGAAAGAAGAACAGATGGCCAAATACATGAGATGAGGGGCTGCCTTTATACCAGCTAGCTTTAAACAAATGGATTGGGCTGTAAATAATTACTGCATGAAGTGGCTTAGAATTTAATTTAGATACTTAGTCTATTTTTAAGCAGTAAAAAGAATAATTTACATTGTTGAAAATATGTATAATTTACTGACCTAGGTTCCACAAATAATAGCATAAAATAACATTTTAGTCCATTGGCCATCTGTTTTGTTACATTATTCTGACTGCAAATGTGTTTTAATGCTGTTTCAGAAGGATGAAGGATGTAAATTTCAGCTTTGGAAGCATGTTTATCCAATCAGCATTTCTAACCAGCAGTATAAAGCTTACAGAGTAAATACAGGTTTTATTTACTATTTTGTCTGGACTGTCCCTCATTCCCTTCCTCCTAGCCTACGCATCTTTTTGTTGGCCCCTTTTCAATTTTACTGCTCTATAAAATCCCTTAATTTCTATTTCTTTTTATTATTATAGTGTGCTATGGCTTATATTCCAAACTACTAGGCCTGTACTTCACATGTTGTCTAAGACTGGATTTTGCCCTACATCAGAATTAAGTCTGGCCATCTTCCTTTTCTATGATTATTTTTTTTAATTGGCCTTTTTTCCTTTGTAAAAGCCTAACGAACAATCTAATGATTTTTATAACAGTTGGAATAGTCTTGAGAGCACAGAAAAAGTACTCCGATGAAATGGTGCTGCAATCTAAACCTTGTTCTTACCAATTATATAGAGAACATACAGACTTTTCCAGTAGTAGTGCCTTTTTCACCATCACCTGCCCAGGAACATGCAGAACTCCTGAGCTTTCTGAGGAAGAGATGTATTTTAAATACTTCCTATAATGCTTGTTTTCTCTTCTTCAAATGCCAAACAGAAAATAAATCAGTTATGGCACAATCTCCGAGATATCAGTACTAGATGACAAAGTTAATTAGTTATGGCTTCTAGTGATTTCATACCTTAAGGCAGGTTGAAATAGATATGATTATGTATTTATCTCATCTCTTTTATCTATTATATATTTATCTCATACTAAAATACTGTTGTTTACAGATTCATGACCTTGTTAAATTTTGAACTTTCAAGAGAATGAAAGTTGCATTTCCAAATTCAAGCAAGATGTTATTTCCAGCCTAGGACCAGAAGATTTTTATACACAGTTTTCTGCCTTATTAATTTAACAAGAACTTAACAGATGGCCCTTCCTACTGCTGGCCATCTCAAGCAGGGACTTGACTTTATTAGACTGACACTTCCTCTGAGAGAGGGATTTTTACAGTAGGATATTTTATAAGCATGTCATCAAATCCCACTGTACAACTGTCTAGTAAACAGATATACAATACCAAAACCCTTGTAACTTCAGAAGAAATCAAACAGGTCTGAGGTGCTGAAAAAGGCAAGCTTTAGGCAGTCTCTCAAGTAGTAACTGAAGACCTGATTTTGCTTGTAAAATATCCTGACTCAGCTGGGACTGGAACTGTTGTCTCACAACACCTATGCCATGTCTGCTGAACTCCCCTTACTATAATGCAAGATTTCAGTTTGCACCTGCAATTGGTAACTCATTTGCTTGTAACCCATGTGCACCTGAACTAGGATGCTCACACTTCTGAAAGCATACCAGCTCTTTTTATCCCCATTGCCCAACTTCCATGATAAATTCCAAGTTATGAGTTAATTCTTAAAATGCTGCTCACTTAGGTCTTACTTAGGAGGACTTTCAGACGCATGGAAGAAAAGCATGCTGGAAATGCAACATGTGATTACTTATTAGAAATAGGAAAGGAGAGTCATTAATACAAATCATATAGTAGTTTCTATGATCTTCTGAGATCATCACAAACCAACATTCCGCAGTCACCAAAAAAATGGAATAGTAAAAGGTGTCTGCCCAAAGAACTTCCACTTTCAGTACATTTATTTTTTTTCCTAGGAAGCATTTGATAACTAAGCAGCACCCTACTTTGACAGGTATGAAATAAACCTGTTATTAATTTTCAATACTGATGGCAAAAAAATTGAGCATGTCATTCATTCATTAATCATTTCAGAATTACATAACCAAACATAGATCTTAGATTGCTTTTTTGAAAGGATGTAAGAATAAATGAAAGTCTATTCTAGCACCAGTATAAGGAAGTGTATGTGGAATCAAGAATAATAACAACCCCTGTAGATTGATTGTTCTATCTCAGGTCTGTCTTGTGAATTTAACAGGATTAATACAATTACATTGTCATTTAAAAAATAAATAAAGCAAAAATCCCTGTCGGTTCAAGAGAAGAAAACCTTAATTGCTAACACTTGCAGAAATAAGTACTTTAGTTTTGTGTTCACTAGCTTTGAAACCTAGACATAAAATGCTGACACACATTTCTAGCGATAAAGGCGATTTCAGATTCACTGTAACCTCACAGAAAAACCTTACCGCCAAGATGCAATTACCTCTAGAATTGCAGCAGACATCCCCTCTGAAATGGAGCTGTTCACTACAGCAAAGCACCTTTTCATAGCAGCATGAAGATCTTCTTGGGGCATCTCCTGTAATAAATGTACTCCAGGTGCCCTAGAAATAAAATGCACACAAATAGGACTCCTGCTAAAAACCTGCTTGAACAATTTTTCCTAAAACTTACGGCAATGATGGAAGGTGGTCACAGCAATTCAGGCATGGTTCTGGTGGTGAGATTCACTTGCCACTTCACCATGTTCTGGTTAGCTTTCTATTGATAAATGTGGTTATAAATTCAGTACAGTATACACTGCTATCAGTCACTTCATCGCCTGTTGTTCTTGAGTTTTAGTGTTGATCAATTACACCTTGCTCTGTTAACCACTATAAGTACTTAAATGAAGCAGCTGAGTTCAATGGATAGGGGTGTGATTTTTCCCTTAAAGAATTTGTGCAATATAGGGAGGATGTATGCAGAGATTTAAATACTTCTACAGAGTTTAAATACTTAAGAAATGGAGCACAATAAGAATGGTCAACTGCAGGAGATGCTGACTTTTCAGCTGCTGGTTTTGGGGGATTGAATGTGGTTCTGAAAGATCTCTTCTGCTTCCTCTTTCATTATAAGTACTTTTCTATTCTGATTGGTTACATTTGTACTGTTTCATCTTCCTCTGATTAATCAAGGCCAACTGAATCAAGGGTGAAGGGTTAAAAAAGAGGGTAACTAACTACAGGTGCAGTCTCAGATAAAGTGAATGAGATCTTTAAGACCAGTGATCATGTTTGAAAAGCCAGCGTCTCCTCCACTTGATGAGCCTGCTCCTGCCTCATTAACCTCAACATGAGATCACTAAGCCAGATGGAAACACAAGTGCATTTGACATTAAGACTAGCTCCCTGTCAAGCAGACTTTGTTAAACATTGCTTTTGTGATTGTGTATTAACATCCAGCCTCTGTAGAGATAAATAACTGTATCAACTGGAATACAAATGGATGATTGCAGGAGTCATGTTTCCCATGAATAACCTGATAGAAAACAAAGATCATTATATTTGGCTTCAATGGAATTGAAAAACACGCATTTTATGCAGATTTATTATCAGTATCAGATATTACATGGTTGTTCGGTTCAACTCTGACAATTCTCAGTTCTGCAGACACAAAGATCTAATTTTTCTAAAATTTATATCCTTCAATCAGGAAGCATATAAACGAGGGACAGAATAAAAGCTGTACAGGGTTATCTTGTCTAGCTACTCATTCACCCACCAACAGCAAGCATGCAAAAGTCTTGCAGAAGCCAGGATGAAAGAAAGGAGAAGACTCAAAAGCATAACAAATATAAATCCCACTAAACCACATGTGATTTAACACAAAGCATGAGATCTACTGGTTATTTTAAAATTTAAAATGTGTGGGTATCTAGTCTGAGAACATTACATGCCAAGTAATTAGAACACATTCGTTAGCCATAGAGAGTTGTGCATGCATGTATATGTTCATTTGTATTTATGAAAGAGCATTTAAGCACATGATTAAAAAGCTAGTCAGCCAAGTGCCTTCATTTGGAGCAGACAGAAGGCTTAGCATTAACTTCTTACCTTTTAACTTTTTCCTTAACTTCACTGGTAAAAAGGGGATCAACCTAAGTAGGAATACACACAGAGGTATATGGCACTACTTTAGCACTATAGCATTATGTTTGAAATACCCAGAACAGAAAGATAAATTTTAGTACATTTTTTACTAAAATAGTTAAATTTGTGAATGTGCTGAGCTTTACAATCCTACCACAGATCTGTAACTTGGTGGTTACATTTGACTCCTCAGACAAGCACTCTCATGAGTGACTGACACTCAGAATACCCAGCTAGGGGGGTGAGTGCACAGCATAGCAGAGCATGAATTGACTACTCCACTCTAAACCTTTACATGACTCCTCTAGTGCAACATAGCTTTGGGCTGCTGTCAGAAGAGGAGGTTCCCTTTCTTCTCCCCTGACATCTCTCTGGCTGCAGGTTCTAATTAGAGCTAGATCTATTTAACATGAATGACTGTCTTCAGATGACTCTGCTAAGGCTAACATGATTCAAATGACCGATTTGACAACTTACTGTCTAAGTGAGGAGCAATGCACTGATGTGCCAAGGAATTGTCTGTTGCTTTATGCATGGAGTAAGCAATGCAAGGAAGAACAGGAATTTTTCAGGCTTTAGTTAACACAGGAAGCAATCCACATGTAAACTGAGACAGGCAGATAGATGTTATGCACTGACAGAAACGTTTGTTTGAAAATTAGCAAACACAAAACTCTAAAATACAGTCTAACACGAAGGTATGTTAGAGTTATTAAAATGTTGTCTAAGCTGAGCAGTTAACTCCAGCAGGTTTATTTGCAAAGCTTAGCTATGGCTGCTATTATCATTTAACATGATTAAAAGAAATAAACAGAAGTTGGAAACCCTTAACTAGACATGAAGAACAGAACTAGATTTTTTTTACTTTTAAGGCTGACTGACTATATTAGATTAATTTATGACAGCGTGCACAGCATGCAGCAGTTGTAAGTACTGGGAACAACATGGCTTGGGTTTTTTAATGCATGCTTACATTTTGTTTTGGGCTTTTTTTTCCACGTTTTAAGATAAAGAACACTAACAAAGCATTTTAGAAGACTTTTGGAAAAATAATGTCTTTTATAACTATGCTTGTGTTCTTTGAACACAAGATCAATTATTTCATGAAAACAAGGCTTCATGATTTAAACGACTGAAGTGAATCACTCTTGTACTAAGGAATGCAAGAAATAAAAGGCTTGCATAACTACTTAAGAAAGTATTTTTGGTAACAGCAGGGGAGAAAATCGAGTGCTCTTTACTGATACTGATGACAGGGTATGATACAGATCTATCCACTAAGCCAATATGTCATGTCACAGGTTCCTTGGATATTTCATATTGAACTTCACAATTGATATTTCTGTACAAATACCTTTTCAGTGTTTTCCCCAAAGTGCTATTGTGATGCTGAGTTCCTCTCATGAGGAACTATACTCTGTTTCCATTAAAATCAATGGAATATTTGCAAGTGATGAGAGTGGTATATGGTCTTTTGCTCTTCTACATTTAAAAAGACAAGGAAAACTACAGCCTGTGATACTAATACTGCAAGAGATTAATTTCTATCCCGTCTACTTCATTGGAAGCCAAGAAATTGCCATCTGCCTCATACACAGAACAGTCCTTTAAACTGTATTCTTTTATTGGTAAATATTCCAAGAAACCTGGCCTGAATATGAGAATTCAGATAAAGTATTACTTTCAGGATGGGTGCAGCAATGACTTAAAAGAAGTGATCCCCTGAGCCACATTTAGGAACTTGAGGAGGCACAGTTATCTAACCACAGGCTCAATATAACAGAAATTAGATACAACATAAGCTGTTCAGTAAGTTGGAAATGCACTTAAAGATGTGAATGCTTCCAAAGCCAACAGACTATGGCAGGATGCCTGGGAACTTAGCACAGTCTCAGAAAAAGGTGCTGGAACTAAAAGAACGTTAATTCCACCCAAAATGTCTCCATGATCCAGTTCTTCTACAGGTAGAGTGTTTGTTGGCACATTTTATGTTATTACCTGTCCACGTAGCAGGCAGATATGATCATCAGTTACCTATCAACTTTTGTTAAAATACCATCCATCCAGAGGAAGAGCCTTTAAAGAGCTGTATATTTCATCAGTTTAGCAGAGATCAGAGGAAAGCAACTTGCCCTGTACGAATATCAGAACAGATGAGGTAAACTGACACATGGAAAGGTGAGTGGGCGCATGGCAAGAAACCATACCTAGCAGGACCAGATACACTGTTAGAGTGCTGACAGGCAAAGAAATATCTGGGACATGTTTGATGGTGCAGAAAGTCACAAATCAAACCCTGCACAAAGAAAGATGAAGGTGCCTGTTAAGCACAGAGCCTACCATGATCAAAATCTAGGAAATCATCTATAAACACACTGTATTAAATTGCTGCCATATAAGAATTAACTCAGACAGAAGCAATGGTCCAGAAACATCTTCATTAGAATGCTGGGATGACTCTAGACTTTGAAGGGGAAAACAGGTATTAGTACATTTAAAGTTCTGTCAGAATATCATCCAGAGTACTGAAGAGTGAAATGCTGTATCGGCAACTGTATTCAATAAGGATAGGAAGAATTTGCTCAATTGCTCTGGCTTGTGAGGTTTTGACAGCATCACTGTGAGAGGAATCACTTTATTCACAGCAGCAGGTGACACCACATTACAATTCTTATCTGATCGATTACTGAATAGGCTCAGCAAGACCAAGCTTTGACTACAACTGAAAACACAACTGTTGTCTGCAATGCAACACAATCTGCCTACAGCGATTGCACCAGAAATATAAGATCCTTACAAACATACTAAACTCCACCATTCTACATCATCTTTTCCATACACTAAATGCTTAAGGAAATTCAATGTCTTCTGGCTTTTTTTTTTTTAATTCCAATTTTAATTCAGCTGAAACAATTTGGCAACTAGGATCTAAATCAGGTCTGAAAGAAAAATATATAACCACTTTAAGATACTGGAACAGCTCATTTCACCATTGCTAACAAACCTGTCATTTTCAGGAAGTTTTTCTTGCAGAACGAGCAAACAAAGGGTTAGAAGAGTTGTCATCTTACCTTTTAAAACATCTGTGAGTAGGACACTTTAGAGGCAGGATGTACCTGCCAAAATTTCATATGCCTCAGCAGGCTAAAGAATTTGAAATTGTATCTTTGTCTCCTAGCTGGTTTTCCCAGTTATTGTGATCTAG
Organism: Cacatua alba; assembly: GCA_024361745.1. Taxonomy (NCBI): domain Eukaryota; kingdom Metazoa; phylum Chordata; class Aves; order Psittaciformes; family Cacatuidae; genus Cacatua; species Cacatua alba. The sequence continues at coordinate 37,917 of JANEMJ010042957.1, forward strand.
GATATTCTGGAGCAGGTTATTATAAGACTTCCTCTAGTTGCTTAGATAAGTTGTGTCAACAGCTGGTTCATTTTAGAACTAGCCCACAAAACATAGTGTAGGTTAACAGCTATCCACTATAAAGAGATAGGCTACATGGCCTGACAGGTCCCACCATCTGTGGAGGCAGTTAAACTAAAACTGTCTCAGTAGGCATGAAAAGAAGTTGGACAGAGGAAAAATAGCTGTCAATGGAATACAGTATCATTACAAACATAGCAATATTCTGTACCGTCCACAAGAATGGTTAAGAATTACAAAGCGAGTACAAAGTGGCCTTCCAGAGGTTGCATGCTGAAGGTAAGCTTTGTGGCCTTTTTTTAAGTTTCATAAGATTCTATTCTTGGAATATGGAGCTGCTGAAAATTAGCCACTGTTTTGAAATTCATTATAGAAATGAACAAAAAGAAAACTGGAAGAGAAGAAAAATGCTAAAAATTTTACATGATACAGGAGCCAATCCTGCAACATTATTTAGATTGCACCGTTTGTGACAACTGTGCACAGTAAATGCACTGAAAGGCTATAATCTTATGGAAGCAAAGCAGAAACTAGTGTGTGTGCCTTTGTTCTTTATATTATTAATTAATATAATCTTAACATGTCATTTTTTCATATCCACAATAAACATGACTTGCTTCACAGATGACACTGATACTTTTGAAGATTTTGTAGTCTGAGAAGCAACATGAATAAGAAGAGTACAGATAAATACCAATAGAGCTGAGATTTATTTTTGTCCTTTAGCAATATTTCAGTACTGTGGCAGAAATATGTTATAAACTGTTTTGAGGAGGTTCAGTCCTTGATCCCGCCTATGCACTGCTACAGGGTTATTTCTGGTAGCTTACTGTAAAGATGTTAGCTCATGAAGAAGTGAAGCAAACGTAAAAAGACGACTAAAATGTTTAAAATCCCCACTGGAGGCAGCAAGTGCATCTTTGGATTTAAAGCACGGCTTCATTACACCTGCTCTAGATTTGCCTTCCACACCAGTTCACTTCCACATCATCTTGTGGTTTAGCATGGAAAAAAAAATGCAGATTAAATAAAAATGCAAAACCAGCTTTTAAAAAGAAAAACCTATGTCCCAAAATATACAAAGAACAAAACTGAATGAGATAATAGAAAAATAGTTCTTACTTGCCAATTCAGATTCTATTTATTTTCGTACAAAACAGACTGCCTACAAGTTTACGGGCTCACATGAAGATGAATCAGAGAGGAGACTTACAGAGATATGAACACATTACCCAGATGCGACAGTGAAACTTTTAGTACCCCTTTAGCATCAGCTAGAGTTTGTTTGGTATGACACTGCTGCCTACTCATACCTTTTCCAGTGGTTAAATTAAGTTTACAGGCTGCCTTCTCAAGACTTCTGCTATGGCTATACGTTTAGTACATGTATATTTCTTTTAAGAAGTCCTGCCGTTAGTTTTCTTAGTTTAAAGTATGCACCCTTGGCATAGGCAACATACTAGAAGCAGAAACAGCAGGACAGTCTCTCCCTGCAGCTCCAGCTGGTCCCTATGCAAGGCTATGGGAAGCTGTGGGAATGAACGTGATTTTGCACAGAATTAGGAGAAGCACTTTGGTGGCTCTGAGGCATCTTTCCTCCTCTCCCTCACCAATTTACAGAAGATTATTTCATAATAATTACTGTGATAGTCATTATTTTAAACCCTTTCAGGAGCTAGTGCTTCATGAAAAGCAAACCATTGCCAAGAAATTCATGACAGCACTTTGGGGCAGCAACCCAACTGTGCATTTTGTCTAAAGGAAGTTCGCAATCACATAAGAGCTGCACTTAACTGACCATGAAAAGACAGAATTAGAATTTGTAAATTCTAGATTTATTAAACAGGATCTTTATGACTTACTGGGAAAAAATGAAGTCTCACGTTAATATTGGCCAGCACATTTACTAAAATACATATAATTCATTTGAAGGAATGATACCAACTCTAAGCTTAATCTGAGATGTGAATATACAAGAACAACTCAGTTTCTGATTTTATTTATTTTAGTCCGTACCACCTTCCCTCTCACTATCTGCATCCCAGGCCTAAATGCACTCAGATTCTAATTGTGAAACAGACTTCCCCAATTTTGTCAGCCCAAGCTCTGTCCTTGCTCTCTGGTGTCAGACAGAAACCTAAGATCGTTTTGCAGCTGCTGACAACTGTTAACTGTGTACAAATTGAGACTACCAGAAATGGCATCAAAATCTAGATGGAGCAGAACAAAGATGCAATCCTCCATGTGAACAAAAGATGTAAGAAGAGGGATAATGAGCATCTGATAGCACCTTCAGAGTATTAAAATTCCTCATTAACAATAGCTGCTAAAAAAGTCTTCTAGATGACAACTGTTGCCTTTCAAAATATTTGATAGGCCCATTTATAAATTATTCACATTGAAATAAGCCTATTATTTTATTTGAAAGGGTTCACATTTTTAGTACTTTCTGATACACTAAACAATTTTGTACTATCCCACAGGTATATAAACACACACCAGTATTAGAATCTAAATATTTTGATACTTTTTATCTTCAAAAGTTCTTTCTGTAGTCAAATGGAACACTAAACGTTTTGTTCTAAGGGACCATAATAGATTAATGGCATTATCAAGTCGCATGTGTGAGCTATTCATAAGACTGTAGTAATCCAGCTGTAAATGCTCTGTATAAAATTAGCCCAAGCCTTCTAAACAAAGAAAAAATAAAATCAGTGTATGTAAACCAAATCCACACCTGCTGTAAACTCTTTTAGAGCTCCTGGTAACAGTTTGCATTAATAAAATCCTACCTGAATGGAGTTCGGCTACCTCAGTGCATATCCTCTTAGAAAAACCCTCTTGGCTGCTTTTCCTTTTGCAATGCAGATGCTGAGTGAGGGAGCCTATTAGCTGACTGATAGCAGAACTCTGAACTTGGCAAGTCCAAGCACTGGAATTTCTTCCATTTCCATAGTTTAGACCTGTTGTGAATAGCCTTTACAAGTGCTAGGTGTGTACCTTCTTATCTCTGCAACAGCTAAAAGGCCTCTGACTTAGGTTCAGTTTGGAAAGAATTATTGCAGTATCTCAGATGTGAGTAAACAGAGGTATTTAGGGATAAAAATACAAATAAATAAAAATTACAACAACTTACTGCAGGTCCAATTATGCCCAGATGGACACTGGGTTCCTTTCTGTGCCAATCTAAACCAGAAGAAGAAAATTATTTTATTAATCAAAATTATTAATTTTTAATTCTTTCTCTGAAATCAATGTAAACAGCTGCATGAATAAAGAAGAATTAGGCAAATATTGTATTACTCCTTGAAAGACTGAATGTGTGCCATGCTCACACTCAGCCCTCATATTACTCCTCAGAATTCCAATGATTAGCATATGGGAAAGTTAGTATTTAGCATTTCTACTTCATGCAATCTCTTATGATTCAAGGGTTATTTAACTAAGGTCGGATATTAAATTTGAATCATCTCAAGAGAACAATGCTCTAAATAATGCAGTGGCTGTGGCCACTGAGACAAAATTATTTGATTTTTCTCCTATGCAAAAGTACATGTAGAAGCAACTCCAACCATTACAATTAATACTCAGTTATATGCACAAGAGAAATCTGCTGTTTTTTCAATACCAGAATAAAACAAATCCAATTACTTTAATAAACCGCATTTGCTACTAAGTGTCACAAGGTGATAAAGGCTTATAAAAGTAAGCTGAATAGTGGAGGCTGAATTTCCAACTTGGAACCTTTTACAGACAAACACCTGGCAAAACATTTATCTGTGTGACTATGAGAAAACTTCAGCCTAATTTACGGTGTGGAGCCATAATGATGGATGGTAAAATTTGCTTGTAACTTCAATGAGACTAATTAGCACACATGCAAATCAGTATAACAGCCACGTGACAGGAAGATGAAGTTACTTTGAAGGAGGGGAACTAATCTTTTGTTTTCCATTAATATTATATGTAACAGCAAAACCGTTTTTCCAGCAAGTACAATCATCAAATATTGCTTTGATTTTGATGCTTTGTTATTCCCAGCAGGCTGGAAAAGACACACTACAGAAATAATGTGTTGAACACACCAATGGTTACATAAGCATTTCTTTTTTTAAATGCAAATATATTCTGAAGTTTTCTGCAATGAATAAAACAACTTATGCCAAGCTGATAAACATTAGAAGAAACACATCTGAATCCAGTAACAAAACAAGGGTATTCAAATAGCCGGTACCTACCTGAAAAAACATCTACTAAATACAGAGGGTCTTTGACTCTTCGAAGTCCACATATCAAAAGAAAAACATGTAAACTGCCTGTATCCATAGGAATACCTGCAACAAATATATTTAATAGTCCAAATGCAGATAAAAAAGCTGAACACTCCAAATTGTTTCATGAACGAGCACATACAGCGGTAAAATCAGTAATAGGGTGGATTCTGAAAACTCTTCCTTATTATTGCCTCTGTTTCTTGCTGTTGCATCAATCCTCAAATCAACTCAGTGGAGAACTTAATCATGTGCATTATTTTATAGGGCACACGAGTTTACTTCCAGAGGCAATGTGCAGGATTTGGACAAAAAAATGATGGCTGGTATTCTGGAACACCAGAACCCAGCTTTGACTGACTAGGCAACTATACAAATCAGTGTGTTTCTCAGTATTTCTACCCGTAAGAAGCATAAAATTGCATCCATATAATAACTCACCATCTATTTCAAGGATATTGTGAGGTTTAGTTAATCAATGGCTGTAGGGATTAGAGCTCTTCATCTGACACTTTTTATTATAGAATATCAGGTAAATGTCCCATAGGTATCTATCCCTAATATGCCAGCAGTGCTACAGAATAGTTAACTATAAATTAAATTATTGCAAAGCATTTATATTAACCTCATTGCCAAGAAACACAAATGAAAAATAGTTTGGGGAAAAAAAAAACCAACCTCAACATGCGAGTTTTTAACATTGAAAATCTTGGAAATACACAGCAACAACCCATAAAAAATAATTTTGTAGGCTATATTAGAAAAAGGTCTGTTGTATGATATTGCAGTTGCCATGGGCTCTATGAAAGCACTTATTAATTCAGAACACACTTCTGAAGAAGGGTCACTATGTGACAAACTTCAGTAAAATGTGTTTATAATAAAACAACATAATCCACAAGTTGCTGAATGAACACACATAATTTAATAAACACTAGAAGGCCAGAATGTTCATATTTGATTTACTGTACTGCACAAATCAGTTTGCTGTCCTTGAGTTCACCTATTTATTGAGCTCATGGCAAGGATAGATGACACTTATTATCTAACATTAGGCAGTTCAACAAGGAGCAGCAAACTGCTGCTCATCAGCAGCAGGCTATTTGTGGGACATTAATGCATGTGTCCCACACAGGGCTATGTCACATAGGTACCAGAAGGGCTATGCTGTATGGTCAGAATGACTGTCTGTGAGATTTATGATTAACCAGGAAGGCCGCAAGGACAGGTGTGGTGGCACAGTGATCCGCTGCTGCTGAGCACTGCAAAGCTCCCTTCCCTGAGATCTCCTACTCCTACTCCCTTCCACTTTTCACCAGTTGCAGGAATAACTCAGCTGCTTACACAGCACCACTGAACTGATGCAGTTTGTAATTTAAGATCACTCAAACTTGGTAGCAGCTTACGTTTCCTCATGGTGTTCTGTAACTTAATGGCAGGGTCAGGCCCTGGAAGCCATATGCCAGGAATATCTCCCCTCATGTCAAGAAATTGGATTAACAGGAGCTCTGCATCAAACCTGTATTTTGTGGGAGAGGGAGAATCAAAAGACTCATTACATACTCAGATGTTATTGCTTTTAAAATTAAAATTCATTTCAGGGACTTCTAAATGCTCCCTGTCACAGGGTTCATTATTAAGTCTATTTCATTTAACTTAAACAGCTTGAGTTGTAGAGAGCGGCTGCAGCAGACATGGTAAGTAATATTTTTCTGGCTATTGGACCAAGAAATAATTTGTAATTTATAATACACAAACATCTGGATTAAAAAAGCCATTCTTCTGGTGCAATGAACCGTTAACAGTTTGTTTTTAAGACATGGAGCAGCGTTTTCAATTTATGCCATAAATTCACACAAAACAAATTACTAGAAAGTGTCATCAAAATTCAGATCACGTTTTAACTATCCATATGGCACAAATATTCCTTTTAAACCATGAACTCCCACCTATTGATGTTCTGCTCTGGGTATTTTGGAACAACCTTACAGTTAGCACTGAAAAGTCAGTCAAAGTAGTGAGAAAACAGGTCTTCCTGTTCTCACACAGACTACAGAATTACTGCACTCTCAATATGACAGTACCCTAATCATAGAATCACAAAATCATAAAGAGGTTTGGGTTGGAAGGGACCTTAAAGATCATCTAGTTCCAACCACCCTGCTACAGGCAGGGACGCCTAATCGACATTAACTACACTTGAAATAAACACTTTTTTTCTCTCTTAACATCTTGTTGTTTCTATCTTACAGCTTTCAGTCTTTTCATCTTATTAGATAAGGGTTAAAAGTGTTGTAACAATGAAAAGCCCTAAGAGACGAATTCTGTGCAGTATTGACTGCCATTCTGCTCCCTGTACAAAAACCTTAACCTAAAATAGAAACCAGAAACTGGCCCCACAAATGGCAACTGTACTTTGTAATTTGGATATTGCCATTCAGTTCATGTGGCATTTATAGGTACTTCTCCCAAGCACATCATCAGCAAGAATGCTATTATTTCACTAGCGACATTACCTAAAATAGTACTTATTAATGAAAATAGTCCACTCATCTGACAGTTATTATTTTGAAAATACATCCACCGCAGACCATCCCCTTCATGCAACTTTACAAAGCACTACTTTATCACAAAACTGTACGTACTTTTCTCCAAAATAGCAGATACTGGATACACTGTTCTAGAGACTGGATTCCACATGGCATTTCTAAAACCTATCAGAAGGGCTAGACTTGCTTTTGCAATCCAGTTTAGTGAAGTGAGAATCAGGTGGTTTTATTTTATTGTATGTTTTACATCTTAGTCATCACCTAGTTCATTTTTGCAGGCAGACTTTCCCCAATCCACTTAGAAGCATATAAAGACATTCCTGAGAAGATTGCCTTCCCAGCACATCACTGCCACTGTTTAGTGCTGGGAGTTTACTCATTCTCTGTCTACTTAAGATGAAACTTCTGCAGCACTTGCATATCTTATTAGCTTTCTGCCCATTTACTGAAAATGGTTAAATGCACACATGAAGACAATGCCTTGTTTCCCGACCTGTTGCTTTCTCAAGCCTTGCTAGCACACCTGCTGTGAAAAAAAAGAGATAGTAATTTGTACAAGAGAGCAATCATTTCAGTATGCTTTGTCCTCACAAGAACACTGACAAGGGGAACATATTAAGAGAATAACTGCCATAGTTGCCTCTACCAGCTATAGCCATCAGCTGGGTGAAAACTGATAATCAAGAGAAAACAGTTTCTTTTCCCTAGAGCTTAAACAAGACTTTTGAATGTGAATTTTTGCTATCATTCTGCCTTTCCCAGATAGGCTACTTCATACACTACTGCCTCATGTGATTCAGTTCTGAAATGGAAATACGTTAATATGGCACAATCAAGTGATTTGTTCTTCTGATACATTCACTATGACTATTTTGTTTGACATGCAAACACCCGAATAACAAAAAAAGCAGCTTGTGTCTGTTTCTCCTATTTCTGTTAGTGTTACAAAAGCAAAGATTTGAAACTGCACACTGTGCTTCATTATCTCGTAGTTCATACGTCCTTCTGAGTGCTTTGCAAAGCAAATACAAAATGGAAAGATTTGTACATAATCACTGGCAATAAAAAAGACTGCATGGTACATGTTTTCCAGCCATCCTTCAGAATCACTACACACTAAATGTAAGTCAAGTCTTTCCACTGTAATCAACAACTCCTTCAGTGTTAAAAACAATTGTTTAATGCTGGTAAGAGATGTTCCTTTAAACATGCATTGCCAGTACTTGTCTATGGCTGTAGTCTGATTTGTTACGTTGGCTTTATCTATAAAACCAGCTGCACATTGGCCACAGCTAGTCTTGAGCCTGCAGGGCACCTGTTTAGCAATATGTGAGAGGTCAAAACAAGAACAGAGATTGATGGGGTTATGAAAACTCATTCTTCTCATCAACTTGATGGTATGCTGTCCTGATATGCCATACAGAACCATGGGGATGGTAATAAATGAACTGCAGGTGAGCTGAAATGAGACAGGCACAGCGGAAGATGAAAACTGACACGGAACTCCCACGGTCATGCAACTCCTTTTTCATGATGGAGCAGAGGTGGTATTATGCTGCTCAAAATTGAAACACAGCAATGTAGCTTTAGCACGTCAAATTTCAGAGAGGAATTGCATGATCAAAAGGGTATCCTAGTGCTGTGCCAGTGTATTTGTTGACAGTATTGGAACCTGGCACAAAATATACTGGTGAATAGAGGAAATGTGATTAATACTCAGGATTCATGTTCTCCTGCTGGCTATGACTGAGTCATGGCATGGCCTAGAAAAAGTTTGTCAAATCTAGACTTATCCATCTAGACTTAACCATTCATCTGCAAGCATGAAGTAACAGCACTGGATTTAACTTTTGGTAAACTGTTTTGAGGTCTTCAGTTGCAGGACAGAGTGAGAGAATGGAGTATGTGAAACATGGTAAACATTTTCATAATGCAACACTGGAAATAAGCAGTTTGTTATTTAAGATTCACTTGTCTCCTAGTTTGTTCTTTATCTGAAACTGTTTAACTGTTTGTCACAGCAACTATTGTACTATTATGACATACTGTGACAGCTTATACTTTGGCCTTTATTAAAATCTGTCCTTTGATGCCAGGATAGCAAAACATGAACACAAGTAACAAAAAACTCCAAATCATTTCTGCAACATTAGTAAGGACATTGCTTTTCTAAGAAAGGCAAGAATAAGTAGAAGTGTTACCTAACCAGATTCTGAAAGAGTAAATCCATTTAACTCCACTCCCCTCAGTACTACCAGGGAAAAAAAATGTAGTAATCATAGACGTACAGTAAAAATAAATATATTACTGCAAATTCTTAATCTTCCTGAAAAGCTGCAAGCCTCTAAGTGAGAAATATCAAGCATTACCTTGCTGAGAGGTAAAGAAGCTGGCATGTATTTTTGATACTCTAAATCTTTCCATTCGTAGTTATGCTTCACATTCATCTCGCTACACACAGCAGAAATATCATCATTGGCTCTTTAAGTCTCTTGGCATCAAGAGTTCGACTTTGTGTCTCTTTCACAAGCCAACTATTAAAAACAAGCTGCCCAGACCAGCCAAGTTTTCCAGCTTGTTTGACATGGTTTCTTTAATTGAAGTTACTGATGACACAGAACTTGAACAATTATTAGCCTAATTAGGTCTTATTTCAGAAACATACTTAACCAGCTGCAGATCTTGAACATTTATTACCATTTTATGAAGTTGAGCTTTTATTTTACAAAGCAATTTGTTTCTTAGAAAATAAAGGGAAATTAAGGTAATAACTGTATCCAAAGCGTTTATCCTGCCATTCACATTCAACAGTGAATAACTGCTAGAATCGCTGAGATGTTTCTGAAGACAACAGAAATTATATGAATCTGTTAACTTCCAGGGGCAGGCTACGAATGCAGAGAAATCAGACTGCAAAATTCTCCAGAAATCCTTCTTCTCCCCTGTTTCTCATTATTTCTAACAGATCAGACAACAAAAATGCTCTATGCTTTTAGATCTGTTGGGGAACACAGCTTACTGCTGCTATGACATTATTTCTATGGTCAACTATATATCTGCACAAACCTTTACTATTTAATTTTTCTTATGTAGTTCTTTATTTCCAGCATACCTTTAGGAAAACATAATGCCTTTGTAAAACCCTGCCTGTATTATTATAGGCTATGTAAACTTTTCAAGCTCTGAAAATAGCCATGCTAAGAAGCAGATATTATCTGAGAGCAGAAAAATCAAACTACAAAAGTGCATTGCATGTCTTACTTGACAGTGCAGTAAGCATCTGATCCTGTGATTCTATGTCACCTTCCAGGAAACCAGTTTTTAGTCTTATCTGTTGGGTAAAAGAGCTTTCTCAGTTCATTAGCATAGATGTTGTTAGCTATCTACATCTTCTAATCACATGATGTCTTAAGTGTTTATTAGGTTTTACATCTTGCAAGCTTCAGCCACATTCCACTGAAATCAAAAGGAGCCTTTCATCACAGTATGATGACATCAAGACTGTCTGTGATCTTAAGTAGCTATGCTCAATCCCTAAGCTAAATTGTTAGAGAAGATCAGTTTTAGCGTTTACTTAGACTGTCTTGTAATTTTCTGCCAATCAATTTACAGCAAAAGCCTGAACTTTCATTTTCTCTCTCAAGTCTAAATAGGCATCTAAAATGGCTAACAAACCTGACTGTGTTAAGAATTCCTGTATTATAAGGTCAGAGAAAAACATTTTGATCAGCTGGTCTGACCTCCAGACTGACACAGGTTGCAACACTACCCTAAACAGCCTAAGCTATTAAATATACTGAAAACACTGTCTTCTTGTAAGTCCGTGTTGAAATCTGCGCTTGGTTCAACTTTTGGGTTTGACTACAGCCTCTCATCCTCATAGGATGAACTGTGAAGCTGACTGTTAATCAGAATGCAGATTAACTTTAAACACTATTTTTGTAGATTTAGTCAATAAATGCTTTAACAGCCAGCCACTGAAAATACTGCAGCTAGGAGCTAGCACATGAACACCACACAAACATCACCTCTGCGACTCTCAAGTCTGCTACTGAGACTGTGAAAAAAATACTAATTCCATGATTTTTGTACTATGATTGTACTGTACCCATAACAATAACATTTCACAGCACTGCTTCAGTTTCTGTTAGGCTATTACTATTTATGTTAGCAACCCAAACTGTCAGATGAAATGTACGAAAAGCTGAGATTTCTTAGCTTTTGGTTTAGTCCCATTTACATGTGGGGGTTGGAGGTGGGGGAAGTCTCCCACAATGAAATGTATTTGATGTAGTCTGCCATTCACTTAAATTTACCATTAAATTCTTTCTGAAGCCATTACACTGATTTAAAGAGACTATTTACGTACTGGTGTTATATTTAACATGAGTCAGGTGTTAAGGCTGTTCTATGACTAAAAAAAAAAAAAAAAATCAGTACAAAGAATATTCATAAGAAGTCTGTTCTATGAAGAAGGCCTTTAAATATTCTGAAGAGCCTATTTTATTTTAAAGAATAACCTGAAAATGTATGGTCTGATCACCAAGGATGTTTAACACTCATGCCTCAAATGTATTATAATTTGCATTGTGGGGAATGTCCTGTTTCTTTATGTTCAGTCCTGGGAATCCTGAATTTGAAAAATTTTCAAGGACACTACTAAAGATACAGGCAAGAATTATCTGGTTAAATATTTCCCACAAAAATCATTAAATGTCTTTTAAATACGGAATAGAACTTTATGAAAAAAGCCTTTAAAAAAAATCGTAAAAGCCATAAGGTTAACGAGATTGGACAGCTTTATCTGCATGAGAGCTAGGAATCTTTTCAAGTGCACTTCATTGTGCAAGCCTACACTATCAAAATCATATTCTTCTGAGCAAAACTGCCTTCTATTTTTGATGGTTTTCTACTGATTGCTCCAAGTTTAGTAGAATTTTTAAGACTTTGAAACTGGAAATACCCAGAAAAGCAATTCAATGGGAACTCCTTATAAACTCCAATTAGGAGTCATTCACTCTTGACTCCTAACTGGTACAGCCAAAAATCCTACCTCCTTGGGCAATATTAAAAGAAGTGGAAATTGTAGGCTGCCACATGGATATAGAGACAAAACTGATGAGATGAAAGAGTCATAAAAAATAATATTGAAAAATCTAATTCCAGTTTTCAAGTTATTACTTAACAGGCACAGATGTTAGAGTCACATTTTAGTTTGCTTTTCATGTACATTATGAATTATTTTGCACTTTTGCATTAGTACACATTAGGCAAAATCCTGTCTCTAATACATTAGATGAAATGCACTTTAGGGGGAGCTTCCCCCTCTTCAATCTGTTGACTGATATTTTAATCATAAAGTGGTTGGACATGAGATCCAATCAACACTGAGGCTGTGCTAGCAAGTGACAAATCATTTCACTTTCAGAAAATTATTAATCTTAGTGGTGCTGTACTTGCGTGCTGTGATTTACTGAGAACAAAATAATGTCACAAAGCTCAGTTTAAAATTGGGCACCAGTTTTGAATAATGGCACACATTTACTGATGTGATAAAGCAATCGACAAGTAAGGATTCATTTGTAACAGAGGAAACAGCTGTACTATCAGAGATCAGATTGATGAATATAATATTGAAATATTTTTACCATAGTAAAATGCCTATGAATTCTTCTTTTGGGAAAAGGCAGCTGGAACAATTAAAGCATTAAACTAGGCACCTGCCAAGACCAGGTGTCTTTAAATTAGGTCATCTGCCTTACATGCTGTTACTTTGGTGAAAACAGAAATAGGCTCTAGGTCAAGACCATATATTAAAACATCAACATGTATTTCCCTTCTTCGTCACTTCTTCGCCTCACCTGTTCTTCTGCAAAAGACATCCAGAGTTTCTATCACACAACTTTAAGGCACAGCATGCTCAGGTGTTTGTGCTTTGGTCTAACTTACTTTCTAAGAGACACTGACCCATATGTCATGATGATTTTATCTTTTGGTGCTATTCAGACCAGAAATGTGGAGGCAATCTGTGTAGTTTACTAACCAGACTAATCTGGTTGATATTCTGTCTGAATCTAATAGAAGATTTTTTTCCACTTTTCTTATAATTAAAGTCATTTTATAACCTAATCAGTTACCCTTCACATTATAAATTTCTTTCATCATTAACATCTACTGAGAATAAATATAGTGAGCACAGAAAAAAGTGAGTTTTACCTGCATTTTGTAGAAATCTATACCAGTCAAATGTTTCCTTGGGTGTAGTCTTAATTCCTGTGTAGACAAAAAAGAGAAACACAACATATTTAATTGGTCCCTGGATGGCTGAACTATGGTTCTTGAAGTGTTGCCCTGAGAAAACAGTATTTCTGTCAAGCACACTGAATTCCATACACAGCTGTTCTCATCTCTAACTTTCCTCATCCCAACAGGGTCAGTTGTCTGCACAATCCTTCTGTAGTCATCAGACTGAAATTCAATTGAAAATTTTGAGCAATCAAACAGTGCATGAAATTCTTCAGCAATCCAGGGAATTAAGCTCACTTACACCTTGCTGTATTTGGCATTTTAAAATCTATGTAGAGGATAGTATTATCTGAGGGGGCATATTATTCCAAAACAGATACAGGTCAGCTGAGACCCAAGTCCTTAACAAAAGGCACAGATAGTAAAATAAAATTATATAAAATTATATCAATATTAATTTAAACTGAGTGTTAATTTATTTGGTTTGCCTCATGTTAAAGATCAATTATTTTACTAATTAAACTATTATTTTTTAAATATCTTAACTATTACCTCCCAATGAGCTTAAATATAGACTAAATATGGGCTAAACAGACCTCATGATGAGCTTTTCAACATAATAGTTCTGAAAACAATTTTATTTTCTTTGAAAATTAAATATACCAAATGGAATGAGCTTTGGAATCTGTAGATCAATCAGGAGCTGTAGCTTAAGCAATCACATCTAAAATGCCAAGTGTCCCTAGACTACTCAAGTACTTTGGATAAGATACTTGTTGGGCATCATTATCCTGGGAACTCAAAGCATTAAAAGGAATTTAGTTTCAGAGAATAATCACACTGCATCAAAACTTCCATATACTTTGAAGAAAGCTCGGTGCTACCTTAGATATTACCTTATCCTTCAGATTCCTACTTTAAGGAATCTGGGAAAGCTTTTTTTAAAAAGAACGAAAAGAGTTGAAAATTTAGGCTAAGAGACTGCAATACTGCCTCAATTAATGTAAATGGCAAAAAGCTCAACTTCAGTTCAGGACTTCAAATCCCATACCCAGTTCAGCAAAATATTTCTGGTGTAAAAATAAACTAATAAACTGAATGCCTTAGTCAATATTTCGAAACTCTCACCTTGAGTCTGGACATATATTTTCTTCCTAGCATCTGGCTTTAAAGAGAATGAGAAGAAAAGTAACTTTCTTAGTTCACCATAAAAATATCAGTTCAATCTTCAAAAAACCCCAACTGGTATAACACAATGCACATCAGTGTGATTTTGTTTTGACTATTAAAAATCAAAATAGACAATTAGAAAGATACACTTTACACCAAAAGCCAACAGGAAGCAATGTAAGTTACATTTACAATGAACATTTACAGTATCAATGAATCAATTTTGCAATTAACACAATTACCAAGTTGTGCAAATGTATTTTTAATTTATCTCTGTATCCTTCATCAAAATCATTAACTGCTTATTGCATAGAAAATTAAAATATTGCCCTAGAATAGAAAGATTTCCAACTACAGAACAGCCCTACTTCCCCAAAAATGTTACATCTTGAAAAAAAAAACAAACAAACTATAGCTGGTTTCGAAACTACAGTCTACATTTATCCATAATAGAATTTTATACACATTAGGCATGAAACAAACCACATTTATGTTTAACCTTTTCAGAAATTGCTGACAAATATATGTGGACTTGTTCACACAGGAAAACTGTCCAGTAGCAGTTATTGCAGAATATCCCCAAATAAAAATTGCATAAGAAATTATTTTTAAATAGCTATTTTAAAAGAGGTAATTACTTACAACTTCCAAAGCTACTCCCAAAGTGCTACTATGCTAGTTACTTAATTTAGGTGATTAAATAAGCAAGTTCCTATTTCAGTCTCTTTCTAGAACTCAAATCATGAATTTGTGGAATACATTTTTTCCACAAAAACATCAAAGTATTCTTGGGAATGTTCTACATATCGCAACAAAACCACAACAAACCCAAAGCCAAAAACCCAACACCACCACTCCCCAGCAAACAAGCAGAGTTTTTTTTGAGCTCACAGTATCTGTCCAAAGCTTTTTTCTAGTTGCTCTAAAAAGTACTGGTTTCAATGCCTGTAAAGGAGTATGCTAAGGAAGGTATTACTCAACTGGTGTAAACTCCAATAGATCTGCTCAATATAATCTTGAATGTTTCAGTTTTGAGTTATATTCTTGTAAGAATTTCAATTAATGCTATTGCTTAATTTTTTTTTAATTATATTGAACCTTCCAATCCTTATGCACTAGTTTTACACTATTGAAAACGCTGACCGTAAGCACAAGGTCTTTCACAGATCATTATAAATACTGCATTATTAGTTCATAATTAAAGGTAATTTATCCAATGTAATAGAAAAGAATTTGTCAGAAGATACAGCCCTTGAGCACAGTGCAATTGCTTACATGTTCATAATTTAAATTCTTAATTGGCCATCTAACAAATAAAGCACACATTAGAGGAATAATGCAGTTCACATTAGTGTGAGTTAATATATAAAAAGTGTTAATATTCTGTGACCTCAGTATGGAAAGATGTACTCTTATTCTTCACTGTTTGAAAATAAATGTGTGGCATTTGCTCTCACCCTTTACATGAAGATAACAGCTAGAAAAACAATGCAAACCCCCAGCATTTAACACACACATCAGCAGCTGGTATTCCAGTTTAGGACTTGACAGACTTGCCTCCAATTCCCAGTCTACTACAGACCTTCTCCAAAACACTGAGAATAGGCCCAGAGCACAAAGGTGTTGATGTAAAAATCAATCAAAGTACTTAAAAACATTTGAGGTGCTGATTTCAAAGGCCAAGTTTGTTTTTCCTCCTCATACTGTTACTTTTGTCTTTTTGTGGTGTAAGACCTATGACAGAAGCTGAGCCTTTCATGTACACCCATCATGAAGTTAATGTTAGTAAATATTAAAACCAAGTTATATTTGTAATGTAAATACCAGATCCTATGTCTGCTCAGGTATCCTTCTAATGCAAATAGACTAAAAAAAAAAAAAACAACCCAAAAACAAACCATCACAAAAAAAAAAAAAAAAACCACCAAAAAAAAACCCCAAAACAACTCATGCTGAAACAAAGTATTGAATATTAATTTGAACTGTTGTACAAGCTCCACTCTCTTTTTAGGCAACAGTGTATTAATGAGTTTGTATTATAATGCAAGTTAGAACTGAAGAGATACCAAGCAGTTAGTTTCTACTTCTTGCCTTTATTGTTCAGCTTCAGCTGCTGTTTCATAAGATGAGGTGAGTAGACCTAACAACTGGTGGCAGCTGCAAGAGGATGGTCCTGCCTTGTTCTTTTTATCCCAGTGTGTTGCCCCTTACTGTCAGCCAAGTAGTTACTGCTTGCCCTTCACTGGATCTAGTGCTCACTGAAGTTCTCTATGATACAGTACAAGTTTTTAGCTAAGAAGTTAGTTAGAAAGCTAACCTTGCACAGAAAATCAGCACGACTAGCAAGCTAGATCAGCAAGCCCTGCTGCCTGGTGTGGAGTTTTCCACAGGTCACTAGTGCAGCCTGACACTATGGTCTTCAGAAACTAGGACTGAGCACTGTCTACTTCAAGGCTTTGTCTCAATTTTCTCCACTGGCAGTCTGCTATCAACTTAACCATGCAGGGGTGAAAATGTTGACCCAGTCTGTTTTCAAACAGGAGCATTAGATACTAAAATAATTGCACTGAATCTCTGAAGTAAACTTGCAATACAGCAGATGTAATGGTACTTACTAAATGAAGAGAAAGTGAACAAGCCATTATTACTCCCAGTCCTTTGCTGGCTAAATTATCTCCTCCAAAAACATTGCCAAATGTATTTAACCACTGTACTATTGGATGAAAATAATTTTATATAGTTTTTTCGATATATCACTCAGCACAGTGTGTTTCATTTAGTTTTCAGAAGGAGAAATGAGTTTTCACAAAGTTAACTGCTATTTATGTGCTACATATTCCTCAAGGCCTGGTCAACAAGGCTGTATATCACACACTGCTGGGCTTAGCATAACTTCAATTTTACGTCTGGATTTCACCTTAAGAAGTTCATTCTATCTCCAGTGTTGACGAAACAAATATTTTCAAATTACTCTTCCTAATTCTTTACTGTAAGTAAAGCTGTTTACTGCAATTTTAGCAACATACAGTTTATTAAATGATACAAAAAGAAACAATATATGCATATGGATGGCATCAGGAAAATCTCGATAACAGCAGCAATGATTAGTTTTAAATGTTAGAGAGATACATTTCCTAAACTGCTGTATACTCTTTTCAAATACTAAACAGCTTCTAAATGCCAGATCTATTTGACCTGTCAAAGTACATAAATATGAAATGTTTTCTCTGAAAGGAAAAACAGGAATAAAGAATATGAAGATTATTGCAATTCGCTAGCATTATTTAGAAAACATTTTAGGAGAATGCATAGTTACTAATACTATAAGCATCACCATCATCATGTAAACATACCCACTCTGCTGCTGCCAGTTCCTTCATTTTCACCGTGAAAGCCACTGCAAACCTAGTTAAATGGACAAAAATAGTAGGGAACATCTGCTTAAAGTGTTTAAACATAAAACCGGGAAAGTACTTCAGAAAAAATCTTTGTAAAAACAAAGAGCATTATCATAGATGAAAGACAGAAAGCAGGCTTTCTATTTGTTTTACCAGAAAATACTGATGAAACAAATGTTATCTCTTCAGGCTTTACAACTTAGAGCTCTTGGGGCGTTAAAGTGAGTATTTCTTGAAGCAAGAGAAAACCCAAATAATGGGAACATACCCCCATTTATCTGATTAATATGTACAGCTGCAGTAGTGAGTTAGCATTTCCTGTTTCTACATCATTACAAGCTGCACTAGCCCTCTTCCCAATCTGAAAGCTAGGTAAGAAGGGATCTTAAGTCCAGTTACTTTCATACTACTGTTGTTTGGCAGCATCCAGCCCCACTGTTTGCAATTCACTGCAACAGAGTTTAATTCAGATGAGCAGATGGATTTTTTTTTAAGCCTTTCCCCAGTGTTCTCTCCTTCTTTCTAAGTAGTCAAAGCTGTCAACGACTAACAAACATTTGAGAGACCAAAATGTTATTCTTCAGGAAAAATAGCAGAATTAATTAAACTAAAAAAGAAAGATGATCCAGTGACTGGGCTTCAGCTTTGGAATCTCACAGACTTGGGCCACTCACCTATGCAGCTCTGAATGTTATGCAGCTCTGAATGTTACGTACCTGCAGCATAGATGGAATCTGCAGTGCTGAGTTAAACACCTGATATTCCTCTATAACAAATAGGGAAGATTTGGGTGTCCAGAAATTAGATATACCGCAGTCGTCATTTCAGTCAAAAAGACTGCTCGCTACCCTAGCCAGACATACTACTTATAGAAGGGCACTTTGACTGTTCTCTGCGTAAGACTCTTTGATGAGAGAAGGGCATTTAAATGAAAGAACTGTAGTATATGAACACCATCTACTCCTCCTCTGTAATAATACATAAATGATAACACCAACGTATGAACAAGCAAACCAAAGTATACTTGAATAACTTAATGACTAGAGTTATCATCTGGCAGCAAAACGAGGATTTTAATTCCCAACCTTACCTCTGCTTTTTCTCTTATGGCTGTTTATAATGGCTCAGCTGGACTTCTACTTATGTGCCTTTATGAAATGGGTGTAGCACACCATCATTTCACATAACTGAATAGTTACAACAGACAACATTTAAAAGCAGCAGTTTTCATTTTTGGGTTTCTCAGCACAGAGAGACTTCAGCCACAAAGTCAGATTTTTAAGCAATCTAGACAAACAAGTTACTCTTAATGGGAGCTTGGTCTAGTACCAAGAAGTCATGAGAGATATTTTTATGGAGTCAGAGTTAATAAAGAATCCCTGTTCAGAAGACATCTTAAGAACATGCTGGGCTTTAATGTAGCTTTTAAGTTGTGATGAAATATAAACACATGCTTTGACTTTTCTGAAATGGAATTTTAGTGTTAACTGGAACCACAAATGGGACCATTTTTGAAGACTATCAGTACTGTGGAACAGAAATGCTTGAACTCCTCCTTCATATGAGACATAAAATGTCTGCTAAGCAGAGTTTCTTTTTTTTAGGCTGCTTTTATAGATATTGACTATAAAACAGAGGTTATCACATATTATACTTCTGATTTGGTGTTTTTCATAGACGTAATGTTTCTGTCCTGAGCCAACCCTATGACATCTCAATGGCTAGAGATGAAGCACATTGCTGAGTCACAACCAGAACAGTGCTTTTCTATTGGAGACATTATAATTTGGGGACATGAAATCACAAACATTCATTAGAAGTCACATAAATACTGAACTATAACTCCTACTTTTGTTTGTTGAAAAAAACCTTATTCCCATATATTTGTTTTGTAGTATCTGCTTTACGGTACTACAATGAATTTCATAGATACAACTTGACAGCTTTAAGGTTATTAAAGCCTTTGCAAATGCTTGCTTTGTCAAGCTGCACATGCTCCTCTTCCAGTTTTTGCAATTACACTTTCAATACATCACATTAAAAAGCAGAAAAAACTCTGTTGCTCCTAAGTCTACAAAACTGTTCCACAGAAAAAAAATACCCTAGAGGAGTACAACTACCATTTAGAGGAATTTGATTAAAAATGAAACACTCAAAGCTAGACAGTGTTCAATACTTAGTTTTATGGAATGTGGTGTTATATTGTACTGGGCAAGTAACCTACGATTCATTATACTTTCTGCTTAGAACCCTGCAATCAATAAAGAAAAAAAATAAAATCAATGTTTCATTTAATAACTATGCAATGAATAATACTAGTGATAATCCTGGAAAAGAGATACAATCAGAATAAATTCTAGAAAACTGAATTACTTTTCCTGTATCAGAGAAAATATTATCAACTGAATGCAGTAATGTATTCTGAAACATCGTGGGCAATCCATGCTACTAAGCTATACTTCAAGTTCCTAACATTTTTTTTCATTAAAAAACCCCAAACATTCAGTAAAGCAGTTTTTGCACAAGGTATATTAGTTATACTTGTGACAGATCATATTTTAAACACAGAACTGGATCAAACAGGCACACAGAGATTCTGGTTTTATATACTTTCTGTTTTGCACAGTGCTGAAGTTTAGCTAACACCCTGGGTATCTTTTTTCTCTTCCTTCAGACCTGTTTAAAGAGTAACTTCTGATTATCTGATAACAAAAGCAAACAAGTATATAAATTTTGTCTTGAATGGGTCCTTAAGTTGTTTTTCAACTACAAGTCACACTAAGAGGTAAGAATATGCCCTAATGATTTCTCAATGAGCGTGATTAAGTGCTGTCTTTAAAATCTGTTTACCTACCACATTTTATAGGGCACAATAGACAGAACACCGCATCTATGCCAGTGTTAAGCTAGCTAATAACAGCTAGAACATATAGTGCTATTGGCAAAGGTAAAACTATGAGATACAAGCCTGCTGCAGATTCTGTATGCATTTCCTCATTGCTAACATGAACCAAAATCCATACTGCTGCATTTAACCACTGTAGTTATCTGTCTTACGTGGAATGAACAGAGGCAGTATCCTGATCAAGTGCTGTTCTGCAAAGTATTTAAGTTCTCCTAAAGTAAATATGCAAGCAGTACCACTGGATGTGATAAGATGTTCCAGATGCTTAAATTTTATCTCACCTTGTACACTCAGGGACCCCTTCGCTTAAGTAGAGCTTAATTCTGGAGTGATGACTCTTCAGGGTACTGAAGTCATCAGAACACAGTATAGTCCACAGCTCAAGGCTCAGACACAGTATAGTCCATGAAACTGAGAAACCTGCTGTAGCAACTTACTGCCACCAAGAAGACATCCTTCTCATATCCTTCCACAAGCTGACTTTTCTTATTAAAGGGGTAGAAAACTAACCCAGAAATAAAAAAGCCAATTTTACACCATTTAGTAAGTTAAACCTGCTCATAAAGCAGTCCAATCATGGCACAAGGAAGAGTGGGTCACACAGCCACAAGCAAGAGAAAGGAAAAGGAGAGCAACAGAGGTAGCAGTAGCGCCATCCCTGCCATCGGTGAGCTATTATCCTGGCTACACATAAAATGGTAACATTAGCCTCTATCTCAATAAGACAAACTATTTCTTAAATTAATGTCATCCAGTGGAATCTTTACATACGTAAAATGCTTTAGTTTCCAATAGAAAAGGCCTTACTGGCCAAACATGATCAGACACTGCTGAAGGCAAGCAAAAGGACACTTCTTCTCTGGAGATGTTGAAACAATGAGTAATGCTTTTTGGTTCTTAGTCACTTTCTGATTTCTTGAACTACATTCAATGACTACACTGATATATCATTAGAAATTTTTTGGACTTTAAAACACCCTGTAAATACTCCCTTGTCAAGTCACCTAAAAAATTGAGAGAATTTGCTTAAAGCCATTTTTCAGTCTGCTTCTTTGTTCACATATCTAGAGAAAGGATCGCATTATCGGGGGGAAAAAAAAGAACAGAAACTCTTTGTACGCGAGTCATCTGCTTTGCTATCAAGCACTCTGTCAACAAGCTAAATGCCAGGCCTCCAAGAAAGAGGTTTGATTCTGTGATGAACAGGACAAATGCCAGTTATTTTTAGTTATTATCTCACTTAAGTGTGCTGAGCACCTTGGTCTGTATGTGCATGAAATGTTAATTCCAATACAGAATGTTTTATGTGTTTGAATATATGTAATACAAACCAGAATTTACTAAGAAGCAAAGGTTTTAAAACAAAAACAAAAACCAAACAAAAAAAAACCAGAAAAAAACAACTTGGTGCAACATTTAGCACCTCTGGCACAAGGCCTTGGCAAACAGGGTCCTACCTCATTTAGGCTTCTATTACTACAATAAGATTTAATGAGAATATTCATACCTCCACCACTAATAAATATTTGCCATTTCGATAATCAGACCTCCACCACTAACTCACTATTAACCACCTCCACTACTAAAGATTCACTATTTAAATACCAAATATCAGTCACTTCATGGCCAGGATAGTTCTGTACAAATTAGAACTGTATGGATATTGTTTGAGATATTTAGATGTTCATTTCTTTACCTAAATCTCTGCAAATAGAAATACTCTAAAATAACTTTGGTAAGAAATTTAAACTTGATTTCATAAAATTGTATCCATTACAAACATGTCAAATAAGCCATAGTCAAGTTGTTACAGTGTTGAGTTATACTAACCATCAAAGGCTGCCTTTATAACTTCTACCCATAAAGCAGATTATTCTACAGAGCAATATGCTACCAAATCCCAGGTTAAGTATTCCTGCTATTACTCTCATTTCTTTTACCTGCCTTAGAATTTTATATCCTCATCACATGCATAGTTCTATTATTCTACAAAACAGAATTCAGTAGGCAAAGCCCAGGATTAGTTAGTAAGAGCACGTATTTCATTAGCTTTTAATGGGATTTGAGTCTTTTTGAAAATTCACAACCCAAGAGACCAAGTTTCAGCAATATCTCTGCCAACTCTTACACGGACAAATACAAGTAAATATAAAATGAACAGACTACATACAGACTATGTTTTACGAAGAAAAAGATCTTCCATTACAAAAACGCAGTTTCTTGTCATAAACCTTCCACACATGGTTTTACCTGGCTTCTTCTAGCACTGCTCCCATTACCCGATGTTTCTCTTCACATTTGACATCTTCATTTACATCTGTCCCACCAAAGATGATTCCAAAAGGAATTCTCCTACCTGCAACGCAATGACTACAATGTAAAGTTGACCAACATAGAAACATATAATCATAGAATGGTTAGGGTTGGAAAGGACTTAAGATCCTGTGTAGTGGTAATGATTAGACAGGAACATTAAAAGTATACGAGTATACTGATAATACTGTATCACTTACATAAGCAAAAGCCTTTGAAAAGGAAACCTGGAGAAACTTGAACTTTTATGGCTTAAGCACTAAAAAAACCCCACACAGTAGTTACACACTTTCACATGTTAATCTGCTGCGTCTCTATGAGATACTTCTTTGCCTTTTCCATGCTTAGTAAAACCAATCAACTAGTTTCACGGCAGCCCACCAAACAGCATATATATTTTAAATGCTATTCACATTTTCATAAGATAAAATATTGCAAGGTTTGGTCACAGGTACCTAGCCCCAGCCACTCATTCACTGCCTCCTCAAGCATTCCAATACAGAGGGGTTGGGGTAACCATCCTGCAAAGCTGGTTATTGATTTTTAAATTTTTTTTAAAAACTGACTTCTGAAGCCAGTTTTACTGCTACAAAAAATGTAGACGGAGCTGCACCACTGGAAAAGGCCACCAAATTAAATAAGGCAGTATATGTGAACCTGCAACAAACCCACTGTTTTTCCTAATTCCATCCCAGAAGATGGATCTGTGTTTATTAATTGGTTGTTCCAATACCCTCTGTGATCACCCAAGTTAGGAAGTTGTTTTACAGTGCCTTACAGTGCTCAAGAGTATGAGCAGAGGAAGTCATGTTGGCTATGAGACATTCTGCACAAGACCTTATCAACATTCAAATTTTAGAGTATCAACAAAATCATACATATCCTAGACTGGTGTCTGCTCTCTGGTAAAAGCCTAGTTTTGATACATGGCATCAGAATAAATTCATATTTGTATAAGGGTAAAGCCACCAGAACAGGTAGTGTAGCACTTCTATGCTAACAGTTGCTAGACTTACATGGACACATGGCAAAAGATTACTTAGAGAAAACAGAAAAGCCAATAGTAGTTCAAGATACTCCCTTCTAATAGTATTTCTTTTCAAGTCAAGTAATTTTTAGTAACTGACAAGTTATCAGTAATGTTCTCCCCTTAAACTGATCAAGATAGCAGACAATAATGTTTACTGTTGATTGTTTCAGCACTGAAACCAATTAAGCGGCCAGTTTTACACCACATTAAGCTGACAAATAACAACTTTGCAGTGGCTAATTACTACATGCAGAACATTGTTTAAAATTCCAAACAGGATTGCAGTTTTGCAAAGGAAGCAGTCTCCAGTAAGGCAGCCTACAAAACCCATCATTAAGATGACCAGTTTTGTGGATTTTGCAGACCTCTTAGTTTTTACAGATGAAGCCAAGGTTTCCTTCTGATTGTGAACAAGAATAGGCAGTTAGGCCATACTGCCACTACAAACTGTCTATCAAGAAAGGCAGAAAATGTGCTTTGTTTTTTCATTTTTGCTATCGGATGGAAGGGAAGAGGGACCGGCGACTTAGTGACAACACTGTCCTCAGCACTGCACCAACAACCAGGCACAAGGGGTTGCTGTGTTGGTGCAGGTTCTTCCTGTTGAGAGATAATATAAATGACCTTGAATGTTCATAACTGTGGAAACTATCGGTGACACTTTCTATAAATACCCACAGTGTCTTAAGGGGTTGGAGAGAAATGATAGGTTAAATTCAATGAGCTCTTATAATTCATGATTAAAATTAATGGTTAAAATCAAGCATATAAAGAAATCTTAAAGCAAATGAGGAACATAATAAATACGTTGATAAAAATAGAAAAGGTACTCTGTGTTTCCCATTTATATTTGAAAATTAAGTGAGCTTTAAGATGAGGGTTTATTAGCATTGCTAATTGCTTCATTATTAAATGAAAGAAACAAAAAGAATTAAAGACTAATACCCATTCTGGCTACTTAAAGACTTTCTTTGGCATTTTTAGATATTATACTCTAATGTTTGTAGGTATTTAGGTTTAATTAAGGGTTTGTAGGAAAGCACCACAGCACTAATCTTCAAGAGGCTGACTTTCTGTAATACTTTGTCTCTCTAATAAATAAGGAAATAACTACTGTCATCCATTATATGTGTTGAGCATACATCCCCAATCACGTAAACAAAGTTTCCAGAATAAGGCCCAAAAGATTGGTAGTATGATAGTAATGGCAGTATGGCTGTAATCATTGAATTTCTTTAAGCTAATTAATCATATAGAGGGTATGGAAGAACATCTATTCCATGAAACAGGAATGTCCTTCGAATAACTTTTTTCCTCCAAGAAGTCTACAATAACTTTTACTAGCATCATCCCAGCTATCATATTATTTACTGCCCTGCTTTTCAGATTTATTCTTCTTTCAATTATTGCAGCTGCTTTTTGGAACAGTGTGACTGTGATTTGTTTAAATTGCTGAGCTTTTGTAAATCATTCAAGTATCAAGCTTTGCAGGTCACTTGCAGTTTTGAAAAGCTAATAGCAACAAAACTTGGGCAATGCTATGCAAGTCAAAACTGCAACAAAGTTTTACAGTAAACATTTAAAATCCAACCTTCTTTTTTATTCCTTAGCAAAAAAAAAAAAAAAAAAAAAAAAAAAAAGAGTTCTCAGACTTTCCATAAGCATTTTCCAAAACAATACTAGATCTTGTCACAAAACCAATCATTTCTATATTCCAACAAGAGAAATCTTAATACATATGTTAGCAGAGATCATCTTGGAGAATTACTTACTTTATTTGTATTCTAGGGTCCCTACCAGAATCAGAGCTTCATTGTAACACAAGATACACAAGCATGCCAGATGTAATAATTCAGGCTTTCTGAAAACCCACCAGCACAAATTGCAGGGGGACTTCTTAAGTCTGAAAACCAGCACAACAGAACTTCTACTGAGATCTGATGAAAGTATCAAATTACTTGTCTTTGTCCAAGTGAATAGATTTGTACAATACAGAGATGATCTCAAAAATGGATCCACACTTGCAATTTCAGTAGGTGACTGTAATTTTGAAAGCCAGTGCTTCTAGTGTATCATTAGCGTCAGGCTAAAATTTTGTGCCATGTGTCTAGATACAATAGAAAATTTTATTATTTGTCTGGTAACACCCTGTCTCCTATAGTTCAGCTGGCATGAACGACATCTCAAAGTTATTTCATGTCCAAAAAACCCTGACTCTTTTTTGAGCAGAAAAATCAAATTAGCCTCTATACTTTCTGTTTGACCTCGGCTATACTTAGTCAAGCCATTGTCCTCTGAAGGAACACATTTGCTGAAAGCATCTTAGTATAATTCTCTTATCTAAATGTAGTTAAAGTACTTAATTATGAAATGCATTATGTGCTTTAAAAGTACATTTATTTAGTTCTCTCCTCCCTGGATCAGATCTCCCACAGAGAAAGATTTTCAGCATTTCTGAACATTTGTTTAAGTGGATAAACAGAGTAACTACAGTACGTGTGGGTTTATACATTTATAACCATTTATAACCATTCATTTTCTTCTCTTTCAGTATCTTCTTAAGAGGTGTTTTTATTGCAAAATAGAAAGAGGATTACCTTGCAGAAGTCTGCCTCCTTTATAAAGATGAATGGCCAGGGCTCCATCAAACTTGTCTGTGGAGATTAGGTTTGCTATTTCAGTTTGACTTTCATACATGAAAGCATCTTTAAGAACACAGATGTGACCTGCAGCATGTAGATGATTCCTTCATTATCAGAACAAATACGAAAAGAACAAAAAAGGACACTATTAATATTATAGGCATGCTAATATATAAAATAAGTCTAATAAAAATGTTTTTCCTTAATAATTTTGGTCTGACATTCACGTTTATGCTCATTTTGTTCAAGCAACAATGGAGCTATTCACAAGGTTGTGTTTTTTTTACTGGAAAATATTTGTTACCTTCACCATTGTGAAGCCACAGGCACACTTCCAAGCAACACAATCTGCATCCATTTTAAAGCCCATGCGTACAACATCACCTCTGGAAATCAGCAGAAATGAAGTACAATCAGGATCTTTCCTGACTGAGCTTCTGCTTAATATGCTGAAAAGACTCCTTTTGAATTGAGTGTGTTAGACCTTTGTCTTAGAGTTTCTCAGATTCTTTTTCTGGAGAAAGGCCACCGAGTGAAAAAAAGCACAAATACATCCAGCTGATCAATGCTATTGAAAACGCAGAATATGCAAGTAAATTAATACCTAAATAAAACCGGAGTTAAAATTGTATCCCCTTTTTGTCTGATTGTGGCTTTAATTGCTTCTTGTCTTAGTTCACCCATTTGTAAAAAAGGCACAGGATAATTGAAGTATAAGAATAAAACCCCACAAAAGTAATTACACAATTTCACAGTCTTTTTTAAACATCTCAATTGCTAATAACAGAAAAAAACAAACCCCAAAACAAAACAAAAAACCACCCAAACCAACAACAACACACCCCCACACCTCCTTAGTTTACCTTTCATCCTTATGGTTCCCAATGTTAAAACATTGATTCAAAGGCTGCCAAAGTCAAGAAACTGATTGACTACAGGGAGCTTTACTTTAGGCATTTTGGTGAGCTTTGTTTTAGTCTTTTCTTTTATACTCAGGCTCACAATTCCTCCCACCGAAACCAGAGTCATTTATCAATGTTTCCATTGATCAAACCCACGTTTTTGAGAAAATCCATATTTTGATAAAAACTAGCACGTTGTATCTGCTGACATGTACTGTTTATATTTTCAGTATTATAAAAAGACCACAAGAATGCTTTCTGCTTATTGCATATTGTTCCAGTTGATTTGTTTCTCATAGCATATTAATTGTTCTGGCATTAAAATCCTACTAACTCAACAGCTTCTTGGATAATGTCGCTGTTTCGTTTCTTGATCATTTCATATCCTCCCAAGGAATGTAATTTTCTGTCCTGCAGAAATTAGTCATTACTGCAGAAATTGGTGCTAAAAATGTTGTAAAATGTCTAGAGGCCTTGGAAGGAATGTATTAGCACTATATCAGACAGAGCTCCATTGGCACAACATATGGTGCTGTATTTCTTCCTTATTCTAAAAAGAAACTCATTTTACTTTTAACTTCACCATTTGAAACAAGACCAATAAATTGTAATAAGCACTAGTAAGTAATAAAGTACAGCCAGATTGTAAGCTCCTTATTTACACTGTTGAGCAATTATTTACATCAGTTGTCCCATGAACTTGTTCCAAGTACCTGCTTTCTGCTCGAAAAAGGCTCTCAGTTTACAACTAAATAATGATGCCCAAATCTCACAGCTGTGGAAAAAAAACTCTCTCAGGCAAATAGTCGGGATGCTCGTGCATGTATTCCATAATTTCACAGGTGCTCATTAAATAGTCTGAAAGATTTTTTTTTCCCATCAGTATTGCAATTACCATAAATCACTATCATGTACAAGCAATATGTTTGCATATTACAATTAATTTGAAAATAACTCTCTCAGGACATTGGGAATCAAGAAACTCAGCTAGCAATGTTGATCTAAAGCATCTTTTTTAATATACTAGGAATGAATACTACTTCCTTCCTTCAGTTTCCATAGCTCCAAATCTCACAGCTGAATGGCAGCTGTTTCTGCAGTAAATAGAAGGGGACTCCCTCAAGTGCTCCAAGGCTCACAAATTGTGTTTTATCTCTATTACTTCAACCTTTTTGCTATGCATAATGACTCGGGAGCACGTAAAAAATCTGCGTACAGCTTAAGAAGGAAAAAATTATCAAATTATTCCCAGAATCATTCAAATTTGCAGATGTAAAGAGGCTTTAATCTCATAAACATACTATTGAGCTCAACATGATTAGTCACAGGCTTCAGATTATGCATATATGGAAATATATGTGCATGGAAGCAGAGTTATTGGGCAGTATTTAAGTACTGAAATTTACAGCGATATTTTCATATTTGCTAAATGACTTTTCAGCTTTATAATTAAAAAAGCAGATTTTCACACATATGCTGTTATCAAGGAACATGATAAGAGGGTGCTGCAAAGTTATTGCAGATTTTTTTTGAAGGCTGATCTGTCTGCAAAGTCACAGATGTCCCTGAATCAAGCCAAGACATAAGAGATACATTACCCATCTTTTTTCCTCCTGGCAACTATGTATTCACATTATTTTGCCATTTCATAAACAAATACTTTCTGAACGAAAAATAAAAATGAACATTCACAGTCTCCTGCTGTCTGTGAATCTAAGATAACACTGAAAATGCTAAATCTCATGGCCACATTTTCTCTCCATCACAGTTTTTGTATGTGGTAGATAAATTTCCAAGTGTCTTACCAACCACTGATATTGCTGAATACAGAATTTGCCTTGCTCTGCCTTATCTTTCTACTGAAACTCTCATGGAAGCCAATACCACTGCTTAGGGATATTAATGTTTCTAAAATGGAGTTCCAGATTTTGGGTGTTATACTAGGAAGTAACCAAACAGGGAAAACTTCAGTCATTCAGTAAGTTTGAACGGTCATTTCTTAGAGTACGTTATATTAGTCACTGCTTACACTGTGATACATATACACATTTGCACAGTCAACAAAATATTTCCCAGCTCCAAGGATTTTAATTTTCCTGGAATCAATATATTTTGTTATATTTTTTTACACTCTTTGGAAATCATGAGGCTTATAAGTGAAACTTCTGTCTGCTCTGGATCTATACCATCTGCAGAGAGATATTGCCAAAAGGTACAACCATTTTCTGACATGTTTTCACTTCATTAAAGATTTTTATAGAAAAACATTTTTCTCTAACACGACTATGAAATACCACGATGTTTTATAATCAACCTGCAACCTGAATCTGCAGTTCACAGGTCTTCATATACAGAAACAGTTTTATAGTTCCAAACATAGCATGGCTGAAGCTAAGACACAAACGAGCAAGAAGTATGTTTACTTCTAAAGTACTGTAGTTTTGAAACTTGCTTCATTTTTTGTGATGTGCTCCTCTCAGAAACATTTATGTTCTAATTTTCAATCAGTATTTCAATGGAATTACTTGCAGACAAAGAACGTTTGATTTCCAAAAAGTTCCTGGTAGGCAGATACACTGACACATCTTGAATGGCACAGAATAGGCTTAATCCAAAAATATTAATTATCTCTTTTCCCTAGGCTGTCTATTCTGTAAAGCAGCTATGCATCAACTACTGTTAATCTATAGAGCCCAATTCAAAACTTATTAAGTGAGCAGAGTCACTTCCACTGCCTTTATGAAACTCGGCCATAGCTGAATATTCACAATTCCCACTGAAGTTCATCAAATTGCAAGAAAACCTTGAAACCCTGCTCAATATTCTCTGTTTGCAGTGTAAATTATCTTTTTTCTTACTTGTTAAAGCAAAGCATTCTTCATTTTATTTCTCTCTCAAACTTCTCCCATAAACAACACAGAGAAATTGTGTTGGCATGAATGAAGTATGAATAAAATCCACTGTGAACAAGAAAAATTAAAAACGCGAGTGAAAATGGGAAGAGAATCCTTCTGAAGTCAGTAACAGTCCTTTGGAAGGGCAAAATAACTCGGCAAAGTTTATTCCTGCCTTGTAAAACATTTTGGGATGCAACACGCATCAAGTTCAGGCCATGTAAATGACTGCATCTCAGTTCCAAAGGTGGAGGACGAATGCCTGCCTTGCAGCTGCCTGCTCTGGGAATGGCCATGCAAACAACAGCAGGAGTGAATTTGCACAGCATCTATGCAAACTGACGTAAGTAGGTGAAAGACCTCTTGTGATCTACCACGAAGAGAGGAGGATCTCCTGCGGTACAAGTGCTCTTCTCTATAATTTTAATGGTGGCAGATAAGGTAAGACTAAACAGAAGAAAAGTTGGTGCTCAGAATTACTCCAATAAATGTCTAAGCAGAAAAATAATTGCAAAGAGCATTACAGAATTTGTGGGTTTAATTTTTTTTGCAATTGATTACCTGGAGATTTACAGAATGCCTCTCTCAACTCTCCCATTTCAAATGAGAACTGAAACCATCTCTCCCACTCCAAAACACATTTAATTATTGACAAAATACTTAATCTAAATCTTTCTAATTAACCAATTAATTAAAGATTTCTATTCCTCCTTACTACCAAGTAATAGAAGATGCACAGAACATTTCAAGGGGCAGAGAAGATTCATTTATTTTCTTTCCTAACACCTTCTTTGATCTCATTTCTAAGGCTGAAGAATGACAGCCTAACCAGACTTTTGCTTATTGTTTTATTCTCTACTCATTGCTCATAGTTTTTAAGGTGATTAAAGATTATGCACACCAATAGAGGAATAAAGCCCACAGTGCATTCATTATATCACTTGTTTTAGCAAGCTGATTTCTAGACAAATTAGATTCTGGTCAGTTTTGTTACCAGTTACTTTAAACTTAGGAAATTAGCATTTTCTTTATGAAAAGATGAAGCAGTTACAGGAACAGCTGTAATATCATAAACACGGTACACCCAGCGATATTAAACCATAAATTTATGCTGGCAAGTGTCCAACCTGGAGACACCTTAACTGTTTCATTTATACTTAACCAAAAGTTAAAAAAAAAAAGGTGAACAAACACATTCAAAAGCATGTACTCAGATACAACTGAAGCCCAATATTAATTGAAATATATATTTTCAATGCACTATCACATATGCTACAAAGGTTACCATATGACCCTTAGGCAAGGCAGATTAGTGTAAGAACTGACATTCCCCAGACCTTTGGCCATATACAGAATCATAGAATCTTATGTAAATTTATTTATTATTTTAAATGGCATAAAGTCTTAAGAAAACCAGTATTGGATGGAAGTATCTGCGTTGGATGATTTTAGTGATAGCTGTGACTTGACTAGCCTTTTAATCAGGAAGATGGATTTAATTGCTAGCTAATACTCTTTACTTGCTTGCCTTATAAGACTTCTTTATTTTTCCTGAAGAAGCTCATAGAATCATAGAATAGTTAGGGTTGGAAAGGACCTTAAGATCATCTAGTTCCAACCCCCCTGCCATGGG
>JANEMJ010042958.1:0-21055 GCA_024361745.1 Cacatua alba
ACAGATGCAAATTTTTACTGCTTTACTGCTATCTTTAAGGAAAATGAAATCTGATTAAAATAATTGAACCGGTGGGGACTGGCCAGGCCGGTGCCCCCCACTGAGTGTAGGGCAGCCCCAGGGTCCCCATCGGTCACAGGGAGAAGGGGGGTGACACAGAGCAAAGCCCCCGCAGGAAGCAGCATCCTCCAGCTGTCGCCAGGGCCAGTATTAAAGCATCAGCTGATCCCGCAGCACTGGTTTAGAGCAAGCCAGACTGGGGGGGAGAAGGGAGAGATCCAGAAAGGCAGGGGGAAAAGTGGGCAGGGGCCTTCCTGGGGTCCCCTTGCCCCCAGCTGTGTGCCCAGCCCACCCCAAAACCAGCCCATGCTCTGCAGCAGCCTGGCTGTGGGCAGAGGGACCATAGCTCCTGTAAAGGGCTAAAGCCCAATTCAGGCCCTGCCATGGGGGCAGCTGCTCCAAAACCTCCTTGTGCCCTGGCTCAGAGCCACCAGGATGCTGGGCATCACCTTTGAAAACATCTGTTGGTCTCTGTCGTGCTGGGTGCCCACAGCACCCATGCCCAGATGCTGCCCTCCTGCCTTCCCTAGGTGCTCGGGGATGCAGCCACCCAAACCCAAGGTATTTGGGGCAGTCGGGTGGCTGCCACCCAGCCTGGCACTGCAGCCACCTGCAACAGCAGCCCTGCGGCGACTGGGGCCTGGAAAGGTTATTTCCAGAAAGGTTTTGAGCTGCCTCCAAACCTGCTGCCTGCAGTTAGGCAGGAGCTGCCTGATGCAGGACATGCCCTGTCCCTAAGGCAGCCTGGCCACCTCTGCCCAGGGGCTCTGGATACCCTCTGGGCTTCAAGAGATACCATAAAAAAACAAAGGAAGGGGAAAAATGCATCTTGGGTTTCATTTTAATCCCTGTAAAAGCTCCTCCGCAGGAGAGCTCAGCCAAATCTCTGCTGCTGTGCAGGGGCTCAGGAGGACGTAGGATCTTGCACCCATCTCTTGACTACCTGCTGGCTGCATCCTGCTTTCCCTCAGTGCTGCCTGACGCTGCCTCTCTTTTGCCCAAGGAGAGAAGATTTAATGGTAAGCAACAGGTCTCTGCCTCAAATCCTTTACCCAGGACAACAAAAGGGGTGCTCTTGGGTTTAACATTTAACCCTATCTGTCGCCTTCATGGTCAGGTGTGACCGGAGCTTTCCGGGGAATTGGTGCCTTGGGGCTGGCACAGGAACCCTGAGTTAATCCCATGCCCTTAGTGCACCCATGGCAGTTCAGGGGCCTCATTTACCCCTCCTGGGCTGGATTCCTGGCTTACACCTATTTCAGCCTCAGTAATGCTTCATGGGAAAGGTGTTTCCCAGCATCCAGAAGGAATGATGGAGACAACAGCAGCCTCCTCCTGGGGCAATATCTGGCTCCCCCATGACCCTCCAGCATCTCCATCCCATGGGACATTTAACTCCATCACAACCCAAACCCCACACATGGGACAGAGACAAACCCAGGTCTGATGCACAGCTGGGCACACCTGGAGGGTGTCTGCAGTAGAGACAAGCAGTACAGGGCAAGGACTGGAGGAGACACATATACCAGGGCCCCCTCCAGCCTTGTCCCTTGGGAGTTAAACCCAGGTAAAGCCCTGGCCAGCACTTGCATTTGAGGCTGCAGAGCGAGCGGCTGCACTCAGAGCTGGCCTCCAAGCGCTCAGTTTTCTTGGCAAAGTCCTTCCAAAGCAAAACCCACATTTCTCTGAGCAAAAATGCAGCGATTCCCCAGCCTGCAGCTGGGTTTGGGCCACCACAGCTTCGGAGCTGTTCTGCAACCATCAGGATAACTTCTCTGTGCATTTCAATAACAAAAGTCCTTTTCACATTCAAAACAAGTGCCCTGATAGCTACTAAGGTCCCTTTTGAAACAGAAGCACCAGCAGCACCTCAAGATGAAGCCCACAACCCCAAAGGTGCAGATGAACCTTTCCTCGTGGTTGGAAACCTGTGCCCTCTTTGCCCACCTTTCTGGGCTGTGTGGGGAAAACATGGGCATGAAGCTGCCTTCCTCCTCCTTTATCCTCCTCCTTAACACCTCCGGAGTGGTACCCTGGCATGGGACCCTCAGCATCCCAGTGGGTCCCTCACCCACAGAACAGCACCAACAAGTGGGAGCTCACCTCAGCTTCTGCATCCATTCCTTGGTATTTTTCTTGCAGGAGGCTCTGAAAGCAGGTCGATGAATGCAAAGGCTCCAACAGCTCCTCGTATGCAGACACCTCCTGCAGGAAAGAGCCTACTCAACACAGGCTCCTTGCATCCCATTGCAACCCCACACTGTCATTCCACATCCCCAGCTGGGGCAAAGCCCTGAACAGTGCATCCTGCCGCAGTCCCCTCCATCCTGGTCTCCCAGCCTTGCACAGTCAACGGGAGCCCATCACCTCCCAGCATAAAGCTGCACCCATGCCCTACTCAAAGCATCCACCCGCAAGGTGCATCCACAGCTTCACCCCGTGTCTTTAACATCTCCAGTGCTGCAGGGCAAACCCCTACCATCAGCCTCCTATTTGTAGGAGAAACTCAGCCAAAGGTTCTTAAGCCAAGTGCATCCTAAATCAGGTCTTTGGGAAGGAGGGGATCCATATCTGTGCACTGCCAGCCCAAAGCCAGCGCAGTCCCTGGAAGGGCAGGGTGAAAGGGCTTAGGCTGTCCCCGTGGGCACTGCATCCTGCTAACAGCCTCCAACATCAAACAGGGTGACCATAGCACACAGGTCCCTCTGCCAGGCCTGAGTCTTGCAGGTGGTACTCCTGACACCAGAGATTTAGCCCTGGATGTGCATCAATCCCAGACCTGCACTAACCCTGGACCTGCGCTCATCCTGATCTGCACCATCCCAGTCCTGCTTGTTGGCTGCCAACCCTCTTCTCTAGGATTTTGCCCCAAAATCAAGGTCTGAGCACATCACCCCTACTCTTGGGCACTTGCCTTGCCCTGCCCCTCTGGGTCTCACTTAAGAAGCAAACATGGGTGTAGATCATTTTGAACTCCTGGGGCCATCCTCACCTCTCCTCTCTACTCCACCCCATAAGGGTATTCAGGTGTTTATGCACACAGAGCTGGCCGGTGTCTTGGACCCCAGCAGCCACAAAAGCAACCGAAGCTGAAAACAGAGCAAGGAGAAAGTTGGGAGAGAGGCCACAGGGACAGCGCTGTGAATGATGCACACACGGCGCGGATCCGCCTCAGCTCCGCTCCGCTGCCACCGTGTCCCTCCCTCACAGTACTTAAGGGAGCTAAAATAAACAGGGATGCTTTCATTCCTGCGGGAATAACTCCTCCTCCCGGGGTGGTGTGTGCCTGCAGGGCTGCCCCGGAGATACGGGATCAGGCAACTAAAGCCAGAAGGTTGGAAATGGAAATTTCACAGGAAGGGAGGAAATCGCTTCTTTCTGGGGCGTAATCAGCCCTCACCCTCCAACAACTTCATTTGCCGCTGTTGCATCCCCAAATAGCTCCTCGAAGCAGCTGCTGGGAGTTCACATCTCCTTCACCTCTGCTCCCCTCCTGGCCTGGGGAATGGGTTCATGCAGCTCCAAAAGCAATGACTTTACAAAGAGATTCAGAGGGAAAAAGTCCAGCCCTGCACAACCCTCTGACCATAGGCAAGACTTCAGGAAGCCTCAAGAAGTTGGAGCTCTAAGGCTGGGATTGGAAACCATGAGCCTCCAGTGGGTCTGGAGCAATGGATGCGCTTGGGGTCCTTTCAGAAAAGATGTTGTGCCAGGAGGGATGGTACTGGGCGCAGTGGGGCAGGTTACCCGCTCCAGTGACCCAGAGCTTGGTACCCAACCTGTTCACATCCTGTCCCCAGGGATGGGGATGAACCTGGAGAGAAGAACACATGAGGTATGACAAGATGAGCCCAGGAGGGGCGGGCGCACACAGGGGCTGATGCCTGTGCTCAGCCAAAGCGCTGAGATCAGCACTCCCCGGAGCCATCTGTTCCCAAGCAAAGCCCCGGCACACACAGACTGACCCGGGCTTCCGATGCCGCAATTCCGTGGATCATGCAGTGAGGGGCCGGCATAAAACTGGACACCGCTTCTGTGGCCGGTTAGGATGGGGAATCGTGTTAGCCATGCCATGGAAAAGCTTTTCCAACCATTTTCTCGGTGGCATAAATGGCTTTTAAACAGCTCTTCACTGCCAGAGCCCTGGCTGGAGCTGGGTTTTCCCTTGTTCCAAAGCACCGGCTCTAAATGCTCCTTCAAAAAGGCCAAGTTCATCAAGCAACCCATTAGCAAGGCCAGCGAGAGCCTCCACACTTGTCTCCTGCGTATAACATCAACAGGAGCCTATGGGTGTCTCAGACCTGCTTCTTCCCTGGGTTAACTCCAAGCTGCCCAGCAGGAGCAAGGCAGAGCCCCAGGGTAACAGGGGTTACCCTGCACAGTTCTGCAGACTGGGGAAACTGAGGCACAGCAGCACAAAGCAGCAGCAGGAGGTTGCAAAGACCCAACTGAACAGCATTTACTGTGCAACCACCCCACACCGTGGCGAGCTCTCTCTGCTCTGTACCCATCCCTTTCAGAGCAGAAGGAACTGCTCAGCCTTGCTTGGCTGGTCTCGAGGCCAGCCCTCACCAGATGCTGATCTCCACCAGCTTTGTGCAGTCTCATTAAAGCTAAGCTGAGCCATAACTCATTGGAGCAGGGAAGTCCACATTAAGAACTGGCAGTGACGACTTTCAGCTCCTTCCAGCAGCAAGCGGGTGCCACTCACAGCATCGCCTTCCTGGGGTGGGAAATGGCTTTGGAGATGCCCCTTCGGCTGCTCAGGATGAGGAGGGCGCAGGGGTACCTGACCCCTCCATCCCTTGAACCACCACAGTGGGGACATAACCTGGAGCAAACACAAGGTTATTCACACCTAAAAGCAGAACCTGAGTGTGAACAGGTCCCATGAGGGCCCAGGCAGGCAGAGCTGGGTCACCCCCCCAAGCCCCGGGGGTGCCAGGTCACTCTTCCATCCCCACTCAGCCCCTCTTTGCTCCCCATTACCGGCCTCCCAGCGCCACCTAACGACACGGCAACCAGGATAAGGCCCTTCCTGAGGAAGCCAGATGCATCCCAATCCCCAGGGAACAGGATGGAGAGCATCCACATTGATAGGGACACCTGGCTGGGGCCTGAGGATGAAGGCAGCAGAGGAAGGGGGAGCTGGAGGTATTGAATAAGGATCCACATAATCGCAGTGATCCTTCCTCTGCCCATGAGGTGCAGACCCTGCCCTTCACTGACCTTGATCATCTCATGGCTTCCCCACAGCCCAGCATAGACCCCAGGGCCTTGGCTGGGTTCTGTGTTGAGCAAGGACACTGGGATCAGCAAAGACCAGGCACTCCTCTTAATCTGTTAGCACAGCCCCAAAACTACCCTAAAGCATCACCAGTTTGGCAACAGCCATTTGCCATGTGCAGCACAAGCACTGTGACTGTATGATGACTACAAAAGCACCCACCATCAACATTCAAGGTGATGTGGAAGAAAACCCTATAGAAGAGCTGGCTCATCTCTTCCCAATACCTACAGATTTGATGCAGCCACAACTACCCCTTCACCATCATGTTTCTGGCTGGGCCATCTACCAAAAGAGCTGCTCCCTGCCCTGAAATCAACCACTTCAGCCCCCTTCCCAAAGAGCTTATTCACCTCGGAACCCAGAGCTGATGTAATCTCCCTAATGCTCAAGAGTTCAGCATTAAGGCTGCATCAGCCCCGAGACGTATCGAGAGCCCTATCACACAAGCAGCTGTTCCACAAAAGCTTTATTGCTCGTTTGCGTACGAGTTCCCAGGCTCACATTTCCTGAGTTCCTTAATGAGCTCGCAAATGAGACTGGAATAGAAAAGGAAAGGGGGAAAAAAGGAGAGATGAGGAAAGGGAGATCTCCCTTCCCTAAGGCTGGACCAGAGATGGGGTGGGTGTACAGCGCCCAGTGGACAAGCCCTCTACCATAGGAGAAGGGTTAGAGATGGAGGTTGAGTGTGGACCTGAGACAAACCCCACCAGCTTTATTTCCCCTCTGCCTCCATCACAGAGGCATCAGTAACAACCATTTACAGAGGTCAGAGAGGAGCGGCTGCAGCCCTGCAGTGCTCCCATAGGGAGTGCAGGATGGTGAGGGTGGCCAGAGGAGGAGGCCACGCTGACACAGCCCCTGTGCCATGGATAAAGAGGAGATTATGGCTCACGGCTTGTAATCTGGCTTAAAACCTGACACCGTCACCACAGTCAATTCGGGCCGAGAGAAGCATTTAATAAGCTTCAAAAACACACGGGCCAAAAACCAGAACCACACCAGTGAGTGAAGTGAAAGCTCAAGGCAGGGCTTGCATCAGCCAGCACCGGCAGGTACCAGTGAACACAGGATCCCTCGTGATCCAGAACAAGGCAATTACACGCTTGTTATCCCAATTCACCCCACGATCCAGAACCCAGGCTCTGCCAGGGCTTAACTGCGGGAGCCAGAAAGCAAATTAATGCTCTTGTCTGTTTAGAGCTCACAAGCAGAGAGCAAACAGTCCCTACCTGCACGAGAGGAGCTGCCTGCCTTGAGACGTGGTGCTTGGCTGCTCCGAGAGGAAGGCAGTCACAGACAAAGAAGCCAGACTCAAGTGGCAGCTCCAATTTGGCTTTCCTGGAAGGGTTTATTTAAAAAACAACTGTTATCCAAAGCAGCCTGCCCAGGCTCCAGTGACAAGGCAATGAAGCCATTTGGCTTGAGGCTTAGAGGGGAGGCAGCGAGACACAAGGAGGTTTCTCTGTTGATTTGCCATAGGGAAAGTGCCTGGCCAGGCCTCCTGCCAGGGACACGGCTCCCCCTCACCTGCACCAGCCAATTCATTAATGCTTGAAGGACACAAGTGACAATCATCACCCCCAGGAGTGGCAGCTGGCTGCAGAGGTGCAGGGCCAGCCAGCAGCCTCGGATGCTTTGAGACATTCACTTTGGGAGCCCAGAGCTCATCATTACTGAAGAAGCTCGAGTGTCACCTCCCCAGAGCAGCCACCAGCTCCAGGCACAAGCCCTGTGCTCTGGGGCCATGCTGTAACGCACTGGCCTTGCCCCAGGGCAGCACCAGCTGGACCAGCACCACATTCCCATCACTGGTGCTTTAGTGACCGATAAGCCGCAGCATCTCCTGAAGATCCACGATCTTCTCTCGGGGTTTGCCAGCCGCTTTGCCTCGTGCCACTTCAGCAGCATCTATCTTCTCCCAGTCTGAGAAGGAAACAGGACGGACCCCTGTGGCGATAGCAAGAGATGGGAGAGAGAACTTAACCAAGTAAAAACGAGTTCAGCCTCACCTCCCCATCAGCAGGGAGCTGATGTGCCAGGGAAGCCTGCCCTTCCCTGACACGGCGCCAGACTTCAGCCTCACAAAGGAGTAATAATTTCTAACACCACAAGGAGAGGGATGGCAGGTTCCAGTCAACCTGGATCAGTCAGACCTTTGCAAGCTGTTAACAACTGCGAGCACGGCACCACCTCAGGGGACAAAACACTTCCCGTTCACTGTTAAGCCTCAGACAGTTAAGAGGCAAGGCACACACACATGCTTTAATTGAATGCCTTTAAACACAGCAACAGCAAATTACTCTCTTGGGCATTTTAATCTTTCCCCCAACTTGCTTAGAAGGGTTACTGGGAAAACCACTCAAGAGCAATAGCTCGCTGTCTAGGCAGCTAACAGTGACATTTTACCCTAGGTCCACGCTGCTTTTAATGGCCCTTCCCAGAAAGTACTCATTAACCTTATCAATGACACAGTTTGATGGAATTCAAATCCCCCTTTCCCTGGGCTTTGGAGCAATGAAACGGCAGCGCATTTCCATGGCTCCCGCTCTGCTCCCACAAGTGGCTCGCAGGACTCCAGGAGGAATTTGGCTGGAAAACACCTTCATGCTGGCTGCTACAGTGGCTCACAGCCCCCCGCACTGACCTCGGCTGCGCAGGATGCTCTCCATAGCCCCAAAGCCGTCTCTGGAGGTGGACACATCCAGCACGCCCCCCTGGAGATCCTCCAGGACAGACTGAGCCGTGTCAAAGCTGTCGTTCATGGTGGTGATGATCACACCCGTGGGTCCTCTCTTCACCCACCCGCTGCAGTACAGACCTGCATGGACACACAGAGCAGCCAGACTCGGTTCAGCATGGGGGCTATGGACCCTCCCTGTCAATGGACATCACATCAAGCTGCAGGTGATGGAAGAATCCACCCGTGTGGTGGGAAGAATACAGCCTTTTGTCAATGCTGTCACAGGAGTTTGTGTACCTGCAGATGGATGCACTAAGCAGCTGTATGGGCTTTAGCAACAGACTCCAAGGCCCAGTAAAATCCCCTTGTACAAAACCAGACCCCCAAACACAAGCTGGGGACAAGCCAGGTCT
The DNA here is from genome assembly GCA_024361745.1 of Cacatua alba. Taxonomy (NCBI): domain Eukaryota; kingdom Metazoa; phylum Chordata; class Aves; order Psittaciformes; family Cacatuidae; genus Cacatua; species Cacatua alba. The sequence continues at coordinate 8,444 of JANEMJ010042958.1, forward strand.
TAACACTGACAGAGGCAGCTCATTTCCTGTTTCCACTCTCCTATCAAGGCATGCAACTGCCTTGTGTCCATGCCTTTGGTGAAGGCCTCCAACCCACCAGCTGCACTTGCATGTCCCACCCACATCCCTGTGGATACAGACCTGGGACACCCTCCACTCTGCCCGAGCTGTTGGGAATAACGCCACGCTGGGTGTCGAAGGGCACTGCCGGGTCCAGCGGCAGGCTCCGGTAGCCAATGCTGCTGACCACCAGCCCACATTCCAGCTCCTCCATGTCTCCAGTGGGGATGGCTTTGGCAGAGTCACCTGAGCCCTGAGAGAGGAAGAAAGAGGCTGCTGACCACCAGTCACCAGATGCAGAACAGCCTCCTCCAGTCCCCTTTGGCATCTCTGATCCCAAAGGTCTTTCCCTAAAGGTCTTTCTGCAACAACAGCATGAAAACAGCTCCCTTTAGAGGGGGAAAGGCTCTTGGTGGTACTGGCTTCCCCGGGAGCCAATCCAACCAGCCAGGGAAGACAACGGTGTCCTTTGAATGATTCCCAAGGGCTGGAGAGATGCAGCAATGTCCTGCTCAGGCCATACCAAGCCCGTACCTCCAGGCGAGTCAGGGCCATGCGGATGCCCCTTGCCCGTGTCCCATCAGCAGTGGGCAGCACCTCCTGGGGGCTGTGCTGGAACTTCAGCCCCCATTCCCGGGGGGACGCTGTCTCCAATGGCTTCTCCAGAGGCTTCTCCAGGGCCGTTTTGATCATCAGCTCAGTCAGGCGCTTCCTAGGCCTGGGGGCATCTAGGAGGAAAGAGAGAGCTTCAGGACAGCAACCACGGCACAGAGCGATGCCAAGGCAGTGTCAGTGGTATGTGAGTGTCCATTTGGAGTTTGCCATGCTGATGGGCATCCGACACCTCTGAGATGACAAACTGCAAGTCAAAGTGACCAGGTGAGCTCCTGAGGCTTGAGGCCAGTGGGACACATGAATCAGAGCCTGTGATTCTCCTGTCTTGCTGGTGCTCAGAGGCAGCAGCCTGTGGAGAAGAGCAAGTCTCTGGACACCCTTGAACTCAGTGTTTTCCTTTTAGCTCTGCAGAAAGCTCTTAAATCAACAGCCCTGGGATCTCTTCTGCAAGGTTCCCCCAGCCCTCCTGAACCTCCTGTCCTCATTACTCAGACCATAAGCATAACTTCCAAGCAGCAAAGTGGCTGCACAGAGAAACAGGCCTTGTCTTCATGGCCAAGTAGCACTCTGAGGATGACCCACACCCCAGTCACCTCGCTTTCACGCACCATGCATTAAGCACAAGGCAAGAGTTTCTCTGATGCACACTGTGAGCATCTCCAGATCACTGTTGGATTTCGCCTGTCAAGGTGAGTCACCGTCAGGAGGACCACAGCACACCTCCCTCACCTTTAACAGCATCCTCGAGGCCTGTGAAGTCAGCAGGGTTCAGCACAGGTCTGGCACCAGGCAGGTTTATCATCTCCCGCAGCTCCTGGGGATTGAGGGTAGGAAGGTGTTACCTCCAGCACTGAATGGTCACCCAACAGCCCCAGGCCACCTTCCCCAGCAGGTGAGGATAGGAGCCAGCAAATGGGTGCAGGAAGGACACGTGGGTTCCTCACCCATCCCTGGACCACCTCTCCCCACCAGGGATGGGCAGCCTGGGGCTCAGTGCTGGGAAACACAGCTGCCCTCCAGCACCCTCAGCCTTACCTTGATAGTGAAAGCAACTTGGAGAGGTCCCCTTCTCCCAACCAGCCAGACACGCTTCACCTTGCTGCAGGCAAGAGCTGCCAAGGAGCCATCAGTGATGTCTGTCTTCTGCAGAACAGAGACAGGAGAGTGGGATGAGGGCAAACCTGAAGGGAGCTGGGGGGGAAGGCACAGCCTCTGAAGGTGAACAATCAGCAGAAAAGCAAGCTGTGCATGCAGAGATGGGCAATCATCTCCCATTGCACACAGCTATTTGCACAGCTGGTCCCTCGTCACTGAATGTGCTTTCCGAGGCCATAATGCACTAGAGGCAACGAGCCGGCACCCTGCGAGATTGCCTCGGGGGATCCACCCAAGCAGGTTAACCTTGGGGCTAATGGAGCGGAGCCTTCCAGTGAGCTCCATTGCGGGATGCCTGCAGATGCTGCTGGGTGACTTCCCAGCTCAGGATATACAGGCATGTGGGTGAAACCCACTGCAAACCACAGCTCAGTCAGTGCCTGCCCACCCCAGGCAGCTCCGAGCACATGCACAGGCATTGCCAGGGCTCAATGGCTGGCATCTTGCAGCACCCCAGAGCTCCATTTCAATTGCGTGCATGTATCTATATCACAGGAAGATCTTTTCCAGAGAAGACACAATGGGAGGGACTCCAGGAAACCAGGATAAACCATTCCAGACTCATATTCCTAACAGTAAACTGCCTGCACCCCCTGGCACTCATTTCCAGCGCCAAGTCCTTCCCAGCTGGCTTTAGCCACTGGTTGGAAGTGCCTCCAAGTTGTTGTTGGGTCTTTTGAATTTAGTTTTAATTTAATTTAGATATTAATACAGGAAGTTGCTGCATGAATGTAAAACCTTGTGGCATCTCTCTAGGAGGAAGAGCCTTTGCTGCCAACATCTGGGGCAGCAGCTGGTTCACACCAGCTCCCAGCTATAAGGGAGCACGGCAGCAGGAGGAGAGGTCCACCAGCTTAACCAGCCACCAGTGTACCCAGTGCTAGCAGCACAAACCAGGCTGCTCTCCTCAGCTACAGCAGAAAAAGACCCATCCCAATAGGAGAAGCTTTTAGTTTGGTGGCGGAATAGGGCAAACAGCTCCTCCTTGCTTCTCATAGGGAATGGAGGGATGAAGCTCAATTGCCAACTTTACAGATACCAGCAGAGCAACCAGAGAACTCTGCAGTGTTACAAGACATGGCTGGTGCTTTGAATCACTCCTATGGACTGTGAATCCATAGGGAGCAGCCTTCCCTAAGATCCCAAAGACAGGAGAGTCTGAGGTTTTGCCAAGATGGGTGGGAACCAGCACCCATCCAGCAGGGACTGAATGTGGGCCCTGGGCTGCCTCTGTGGCACGGCGCATCCCTGGGACTCACCCTGAGGAGCTGCAGTGGGGACAGGAGGATGCGGGCAATATCCAGCGCCACATTGCCATGACCCAGAATCAGCGCTGTCTCACAGCTCAGGTCAGGATTCAGCTGCCAAAACAGACCCAGCTGTGAGCACGATGGCCTCAGACCTGTTCCCACCACCCTAATTCCCTTCCACCCCTCTTTTCCCCCAAAAAGAATGGGAAACTCCTCACCAGCCTCCTCCCCAAGCAGACACAGCAAAACAGCAGCTCCAGGTACCCCAACCAACCCCTTTACCCTTCTTCCTATGATGGCACCTCTGGGAGAAGGAGCTGTTCTCAGCCAAGAAAACCTCCTCAGGTCAAAGCACAGCATCACACCCCCAGGTTCCCATCTGGCCCAGCCAAAATGTGCTGCCACCCTCCAGAGCTAGCTAATCCGCTCTCACTGATGTGCAAATTGTTCACATTTCTACCATCTAAGAAGGATTTAACACGGTGCCTGCTAATCTTTTCCAATTGCAGGCCTTTCAGGACTTAATCTGGAGCTCAGTGCCTGCATTTGGATGCAGGATGGGGAGGAAGGGCAGGGATTTTGGGTGTACTCACATCCCGGTTCTCTGGCAGCCCATTGTACCAGCCCACGAATGCTCGAGCTGAATATACACCAGAGAGGTTCTCCCCTGGGATGCCCAGGACCCGGTTATCTTCAGCACCATAACTCTGAGGAAGGAACGGGCATGGTCAAAGATGTCACCGTGTGCAGGGGTTGATACCAAACCACAAACCTCCCCTTCCAGCTGCTGCCAGGGACACTGCAGGGCTGCAAACCTCTCCCAGGGGCTGGGGTACTCACTGAGGAGCTAAACACAGCCCAAGCACAGGCGCTTCATCCACCCCATCCCCATGGGCTCCAGAGCCAACCTTGACCTCCTTGGGCCAAGGCAGAGCATGACAAGGACTGAACAGGAAGGACAAATCCATGTCAGGCTGAAACAGGTATTGGCCATCACAGGGACAAGGTTCCTCCACCACTGCCTCACAAAACAGGGTCTCGGAGACCTGCATTTGATGCCATGTTCTAACACATGCTCCCAGCCTGAGCTGTCCCAAGCATGGGGACAGTCCACCATGGTAATAAAGCACCCAGAAACATCTCACCCAAACCCTCATCCCAAGACCCCAGTGTGGAACAACCCCAGAGAACCTTCTCCATGAGCACAGGCCATGGTACCCACCAGCACCACGGCGTGGTACGCCTGCCGCAGCTCTGCCACCGTCACGTCCCTGCCCACGGTGACGTTGCCATAGTAGGCGCAGCGCCTCGAGCGCGCCGTCTGCGTGAAGGCGTTGATCACATTCTGCACAGACCAAACAAGCACCACGGAGTTACGTGCAAGCCCCAGGGGCCAAGGCCTCCTCCTGTCCCCCAGCCTTGAGATGCGTCACCCCCTCGCCCAGGCAGTTATTCTGAGGCTCTTATCTAACACCAGCCGCAGATAATTCATGGGGAGATAAGCACAGGCTGGGACTTGGCACTCGCTTTTTCCATCACCCTGTGTGGAATGGAAAACCCATCTTTTGCAGGAGGAGAGGACCCCTTCAATGCCTTTGGCACCTCTGAGTAAACTCACTGTAGGAGAAAACTCCTTCTCAAAGGTGGTGCTTGCAAGGGAGTCCAACCAAACCACCCCTTCCATTGAGGGTGCTGCCTGCCAGACCTCCTCTGACAGCCTCTCTTCTCAACCCTTCCCAAAACCCACTTCAGTGAGAGGGCACAGGGCAGGATGGTTCTGAGCAATCAGGGCTACAGAGCAAAACAGCTTCTTCCCCTGCAGCTCCAGGTGGGCTCAGCCTGGTAACAGGATGGATACCTCCACACTGCAGACACTGCCCCAAACCCACATCTGTTATGTCCACTCCTCCTACAGCCCAACTCCACCACCCCCAAGAGAAGATCTCTGTTCCCAAACGCCTTGCCTGCACCCACCACCATCATGTTGAACCACATAGGCAAGGGGAGGAAGCCAGCACCAACCTTCACTTCAGGGTGATCTGGGGCCACCCCAAACCGGACGAGCCCAAAGGGAACAGGCAGCTTTTCATAGATGTCCACTTGTGCCCCGCCGTGGTGCTGCAGGAGAAGGAAGTCACGGTTAAGGGATGAGGACAGAAAGCCCACATGAGCAGCTCCAGAAGGACACACAATGCTTTGCTGCTGGGGAAGATACAAGGCAGGAGGAAGAGTTGCACCAAGATCCACAGCCAGCGACTGCCTCTTCCAGACCCTTCCATGCACAGGATGATGCTGTACCTGGTACTGCCAGCTCAGATCACAGGATGTAGTAAAGTGTGACCTTAACCACCACCAAACACATCTCATGAGGGGCTCCATCCCCTTACCCACCCACAGCTCCTCTTCCACACTAACCCGGCAGCTACCCAGTACCAGGGGGGCTGACAAGGAGCCCCCACACTGGGTGGGAAGCACCCAGCACTGGGTGCTGGTGGACCCCAGGCTGTCTGCCAGCCCCCAGCAGAGGTCAGAGCTGCAGACAGATGTTCTGCTGCAAGGCTTTCGTTATCCTGTATTTTGAGTTTGACTCTTCCCGGAGATTAAGCAGCCCTGAAATTTGTCCCTGAGGCTTAGTAACAGCTATTTTCCAACACATACCGGAGGCAACACAGCAGTTTAATGATGGGGTTAAGCTGCTGCATCTCTGCTTGGTGCCAACAGTTTTGTGCTCAGGTCTCATTTCCCATCAGAAACCCGAGTGCCCAAAGCACTAATAACCTTCACAGATGCCAGGGAAAGGGTCACCTGTGTGCCTTAACTCAGCTGGGGGAGGAGGAGGCAGGACAGCAGGTCCTGCACGCTGACACATGGTTAATGTCATCCCTATTGGGTGACAAGAGCTATAAGCAGGCAGATCTGTGATTCTATAGAAAGCACTTGGGCTGAACTGACAGCATTGTGGCTTGGGTCTGGCCCAAGGGCAGGGCAAGGATGGAGACAGCAGCACCTACCCCAGGTAAAGGGGCTCAGGAAGACTCTGTTGGGTCTGGGCTCCCCCAAGCAGCCCCCCAACCACACAGACCTGCCTCCCCAACCTGCTTCAAGCCCAGCAGCCTGGAGACCATCCTCAGACCCTGCCTTCACCCACCACCAAACCCCACCCTCGTACCTTGAGGATGTGCTGAGCCGTGTAGAAGCCCGCGGGCCCGCTGCCCACCACGCAGACACGGGGAGCTGGGGCAGGTGAGGACAGCCACCGCCTGAAGCCTGGAGAGAGGAAGGACAGAGAGGATGTGAGGTGTGCGAGGTGGTGACCCCAGCCCAGCATCACCCTCCCCTGGCGCCCAGAACGGACCCAGCGGGGCTCGTCCCCCCGCAGCAGCCATCGTGTGCAGCCGGGGCCTGCGGCTGTCCGTGGCTTATGTACCCCCGGTGCGAGGTGGAAACGCTTTGGGGTGGGTCAAGGCTGCGCCCCCGCGCTCGGCCAAGCCCGTGGCCTTGGTGCTGACGGCTGAGCCAGGCCCGGTGAGGACGGGATGTGGCAGCTGGCGCCAGGAGGCGCCGCAACAGGGACCCTCCCGACCGCGTGCACCGGAGGATTCCGGTCCCACATCCCTCACTCCTCCAGGCCTGGAGCACGGGCCTGCCGCTCCCGGTTCTCGCAGCCACTCGGCCGCACAGCCCCGGTTCCCCCTGTCCCAGCTCCCGCAGCCGCTCGTACCCACAGCCCCCTAAGCCCCGGTGCTCCCCGCAGCCGCTCGACCCCGCAGACCCGGTTGTACCGGTACCCCCGGTCCCGGACCCGGCTGTGCCGGAGCCCCCCGGACCCCGCGGTCCCGGGACGCGCTCACCCCGCCCCTCCGCGCCCAGGACGCCGCCGCGGCGCCTCCAGCACGCACCGCCCGGTCCCATCCCGGCCGCCGCTGTCCCCGCCCCTCCTCCCTGCAGACCAATAACGAGCCGAGATAACGTCTTAATTAGCATAACCCCGCCCCTACATCGCAGCGTGGTCTCGCCCCCCCTCCCGCAGCCAATGGCAGCATGCGGTTGCCACGACGGCTGTCCGGAAATGGGAAATACCATGGAGAGGTAGGGAAGGAGAGGCCGTCTAGCGACCGCCCTCGCCACCGCTCTTTGTTGTGAGGCCTCCGCGGTACCCTGCCGGCTGCCCGGAGCAGCAGCATCCCTGCGGCTGCTAATTGCAAGCGCCCTTTAATTGCCAAGAGTGATTAACTGCGGAGGTCTGCCGGGGAAAAACAGCAGCTCAGACTGATTAATCATCCCCCTGTGCAGCCGTCAGCCCCTCGCACAGAAAAACCCACAGCACCCCCTCAATAAAGGATAAAGCATTAGTGCCAGAGCCCCTGCCCCAGCCTTCCCACTGTCCCTGCTTTATTTCCTCCTTAATCCCATCACTCGGCTCATTCCAAATAGAACTACTCACCATTCCCGTGCAGGAGGACCCAGACCTTCTTCAGCCCATGTGCAATACACCAGGCAGGAAAAGAATCTCAGTGGGACCAGGAGATGTTGAAGGGTTGTATAGATGCCAAAGCACGCAGGCGAGCACTACTGGGGCTTTTTAAAAGCAATTAAGACCAGGAGGAGTTTACAGCTAGAAGCTGGTGTTAATAAGGGTCATAAACCCTACATGCTTTACGCATGGATTTGAGAATTAGTTCATGGATTTTTGCGTGCTGAGAACAGCAGCTGGGCACGTATCCCATCTGCACCCACTCCTTCCGGGGGGTTGCAGTGAGGACCAGAAATATTTCAACAGCTTTAAAGCCTGTTTCCCAAGCCCCCAGCCTCAGCTCAACACAGCAATTCCCAAACACTGTCCAGAGAGGTGACGCTGGAGGCTCCATTCCAAACATCATCACTGATATCATCCACAAGAAGAGTTGAGTTTGAATTTGAGGCATCTTTTGAGGCAGGAATTTGGAAGGCTCTGAGCACAGGTTCCCCATTAACCTCCACTGTATCTGCCACTTCTGACAGCGAATAATCCCCGTATTTCCCAAATCACAAATCACCTCCCTGGCTGGCTGAAGGACCTGCGAACATTTGCCTTTAGATGGCACTGCGCTAAACAACAGCCATGAAATCCAGCCCTGGAAAGGGTTGTTGCTCCCTCCAGTGCTTAGAAACATTTTTGGACCAATTTCTTTGCAACGGGGGAGGAGAAAGAGCGTTTTGTGTCCACAAAACACGTGGGGCTGAGATTATCCCAACTGAAAGCACCACTAATGCATCCCCTTCTTTGCTGTGGCACTGTTAATTTAGCTCAGGTGCTTAATTAAGAAACTAATCATGAGGGCTCTGGGGGAAGTCTCTGCCACCCGTGAGCCCTGGGTGACCCCCCTCAAGCATTTGATCTATTTGGTCCAGCCCCACTGTTTCTTCCCAGCCTACAGACGCAGTATAACCCATGCTCAAAGGGCAAAGATTCGCACTTTGGATGTTTCACAACATCCTGGATCAATAAACCCTGCATGGGGCCAGCTAGGGGTGACACAGCAATGCCACCAGCCCAGGGCAACGGCATCCCCTGGTTCTCAGCCCAGGATATATCAGTAATTCCCTATTCCCGATGCCAAAAGGGTCACACTGGACAGATCCAAGGCCAGCTTTCCCTGCCCCCAAGCCTGGATCTGCTACACAGGGACATGAGCCCTGTATCACAGCATCTACATGGGGACCCATCTCCATTGGGTCTGAGGATGTCCCTGCACAGGGTGAGGGTCTTTTCCCCACCTTTGAGCACCACAGGATACCAGCAGACTTGCTCCAGCAACAAACCCCAATAACGAAGAAGCTCCATCTCAACGTGTTGAGGCTGAATTTGCCAAATCATTGTTCCTAGAAGGGACTGATTCACCGAAGAGGCAGGCAAAGCACGGGCAGCAGTGACACAACCCCCTCCCCATGATCCAACCCCTTCCCTGAGCCTCCAACCACACATTTGCAGCTCCATCCTACACATCCTGGTGGAACAAGCTCCGGATGCCCTGGACACGGTGCCGCATCCCCCACGGTCCTGTTGCAGAGAGGCCCCAGCCAGCAGACAAGAGGTTTCCTCTCCCCAAGCGTGAAAGCAGAGTGGATAAAACTAAATCCTGGCTGGGAATAATTTGGGATATCCCCCTTTTCCTGTCCCTGGAGATGCACTTCCTAGCTCTCCTTCTGCAGTGGCTCCGTGCATCATTATCTAGTCAAAAGCAAGATATCGGGGGGAGATGTTTCCTACATGATGGCTTTATGGAGGCGTTTGTCTGTGTAGCCCCGATCCTGCTAAAGCCGTCACTGCCACAAGTCCCTGCAGGAAACATCCCTGAGTCCTGGGGTCCCATCCTCACTGGATGCCCACCAGCTCCGTTATGGGAGGAGCGTGGACCATCAGCTCCTCATATCTCTGGAGGAAGAGATGGAGCCTGGAGGCATAGGTGTCCTCATTGTATGGCAGCTTCTTCTGCTTCAGGTACTGGGAGACGACGGGTTTGATCTGCAAAGGCAAAGTCATCTCTGTGCAGGATGTACAAGGTTTCCAGGCTGAGCTCCCACAAGGTGCCCATAAAACCCATCCTGCATGCCCAAAACAGGGCTGGAGAAGGCAGCACCAGCCTCGAGGATTAAGAGGAAGGTGGTTTCCAGTTAAAGCAACCCAGGGAGTTCACCCTGGCGAAACACCTTTGCAGGGCTCGGGATTAGGAGAGATGTCTTAATGAGGATTTTAATGAGGGCCACCCATGCACGCTCATCACTTGCACCCATGGTTATCCTCAGGTGCCAACACAGCAACTCAGCACCGGGGCTGGGAGGCTGCCACCAGCTTAATTACCCCTTCCCTGCAACACACCTCTATGGGGAGCAGGTCCTACCAGCCCCGTGAGCTCGAAAAAGGGCACGACCTAAAGGCTCCTGCTCATCTACACGGTGCTCCTGCTCCATCCATTCACTATTACTTATGTTTTTTTCCCAACTTGAGACTGAAAGTAAGCGCACAGCATTAAATGGGTGGACATCCCATGCTGAAGGGCAGCACACGGACCCGCCTTGGGATCCCCTAGGGCTGGGGCAGTGTCAGAGCCCATGTTTTGAAGACACCTCACACCTCAGAGCACAACCAAGATTAGGGGAGGTTTGCCTGGCCTTCAGCTGAACCAAAAGCCAGGCTGAGCAGTAATGGGGATACTTTCCCCAAGGGAAGAGTTGGGAGGATCCCAGACCATAGGTTGGCTGCTGCAGGCTGGAACTGGGAGCAGGGGAAGGGGCAAGGAGTGGAAAACCAGGAGAAAAGGGAGTAGGAACAGAGGGAATCATAGAATCAATTAAGTTGGAAAAGAGCTTTAAGATCATCAAGTCCAACCGTTACCTCAGGACTGCCAAGACCAGCACTAACCCATGACACTGAGGTTCATGATCTACATGGTTGGTCCACCATTCATCTACCCCAAGGGCTGTCTCACCTTGAGGCACATGTTGTCAGAGAGGCTGGGAAAGAGGTGATGCTCCACGTGGCAGCTGATGAGCGAGTGGCCGAAGGACCAGTCAAGCAGCGCGTTGCGGGGCAGGTTGAGCACACCCAGGCTCATGAGGTGAATCCGCTTGGGCTTCCGATTGGCCGCGAACATGGGAAGCCCGATGTGCTGTGCGAGAGGCAGGGTGGGCACCCCACAGCACCCAACACCCCCCGGACCCTTCAGGGCCAACCATAGCTCTGGCCATACAAGAGCATGAAGGTGTCCCTCGGGCTGAGCCACATTTTGGGGTTGAGCCACCAGCCCCTCTCCATCCCAGGACCTGTAATAGCAGCCACACCAACGTCCCCAAACCCTGCAAGCCACCACAGGGGACATCACCCTCCAGCCCTCTGCATCCATCTGCCCTGATGTTCTCCTATGGCCACCACTTTCCAACCCCAGAACCACCAGCCTAATCCTCCCCATGACGACATCAGCACAAGGGAGGTGACAACCAAGCCACTCGCCTTAAGGTGACACAAGCTTTACCCAGCAGTGTCAGGACTGTGTCATCAGTGGAGGCTGACACATCCCCAGCACCATCAGGACATCTTGGAGCCTCAGGTCTCTACCTGGAATATGTTGACGTGGATGTAGGGATGGGCCAGGAGGGAGCGGGTGAGCAGCATGCAGAGCAGGGCGGACCACAGCGACTGGAAGCCCGAGACGTGGAGCAGCAGCCAGTAATGGCAGTAGAGACCCAGAAACATGCAGCAGAGGGTCCGGAGAGCTGCTTTCCACTCCACATTCCTCAACAAATCTGCATAGGGAAGGAGAAGCAGCACATGGGAGAGGAGCTGATCCTTCCCTACCACCACTGCTGCCCCAGCAGCCAAGCTGTGTGCTGATAACCCTGCAGCCCATCCTATCCAATTCCACCCTTCATCTCCCTTTCCCCATCCTCCACACTGGCCTGACACCCCCAGCCTGGTTTTTGGGTCTCCAGGGCAGGCTGCATCCCTTGCAGAGGGTCCAGCTGTGCATCATCACACAGGGATTTGGATGCATCTTCATGTCTTACAACATGCCAAGTCATTGCCTGTGCTTGTGGCATTGCCCAGAGGTGTTCAACCAAGGAGGCCGGGCTTCCTCAGCCTCTTCTCCATGATCATTTCCCAGCACCATCATTTCTCCTGGGCCACCACTTTGCCCAAGCTTGCTGCTTCCCAGCCCCACAGACCCCCAAATGCAGTCATCAAACACGCTCCATGCAATGCTCTTACCAGAGACCTAGGTATAACACTGAACCATGCTACAGCCAAGGGGCTGAATTAAAGGAGAGCAAATTTGGGGTGATTCAGGCTCATAACGGCCTTTGCCAGAGCTTTCAGCATCCAACATAGGAAAATGTGAAGTGTTTCTGAGCACCAGCAGAGATGCAGCAGATGCCTTCCCTGGGGCAAGTGCAGCATTGCCTGCCTTTGCTGCAGCCCTGTATCCCACCATGGGCTTGCATAGTTAACCTGATGGCTGCAAACAATGCAGGACCCTTTGGCAGGGTGAGACCTGCTCAGTAACAAGCTCACCATACCCAGCACCCCATCCCAAGGTGGCTGGGACACGTACCAAGTGCAACCAGCGGGGTTAAGATGGGTACTGCAAAAGGCGCAATGAACATGTAGACGTAGCGGTTCAGGAAAGGAAGCTTCCATGTGCTGGAGTCCCCCAGGCCGATGATGTTGGTGTAGCCATGGTGGATCTTCACATGGTTGTAAGTGGCCTGCTCAACTGTGAAAGCTGAGCAGAGCTGGGAGGGAAGAGAAAGGAGAGAAGATGCCTACAGCCACAGCACCAGGGCTGGGCTCATGGGAGAGGAACCCAGGGGAGATGCTCTGCACTCCACAGGCTCCAAACCAGGCTGGAAATGAACTTCTTAAGAAAGTGCCTGTTCCTGATGGATTTGAGATGCTGGCAAGGTGATGATGGGGATTTGGGGGGACCCAAACCCCACAGCCCTGCTCACCTCGATGAAGAAGATGGCCCATACTTTGCCCCAGGACTTGGACTCG